>VDFB02186640.1:0-38117 GCA_007258455.2 Sequoia sempervirens
CTAGATGCTTCCTCAACATAGGTAGGCTCAGATTCAATAATCTGACTCATTAAGGCAACATAACTGGAAAACTTATGTGGCCTTTTACTTTCTCTGAATGTGCCTCTAGGAGCTGCAAAACTTTCAGCCTCTTGCATAGTACGCCTGGCCCATAGAGGTCTCTTTCTCCCAATTACAATGTCGGTAGGCCCATCAGTAGGTTCCAAGGGTTCAACAGGATCAATATCTTCTTTTGGTTCTGAAATCTCCCTCTGTGTCTCAGGAATATGGTCAACTTCCATATCATGAGCAGACTCTTCATTATCGATCTCCATATGAATGCCCCTGGATCTCCTGAATCCAACATCTTCCTCGAATGTGACATCCCTACTGATCTCGATCAACTTCTGTCCAGGAATGTATATTCTGTAGGCTTTTGAAGTCTTGTTGTAGCCCACAAAGATTCCCTTCTTGCCAGAAGGCTCCAACTTAGTTCTCTTCTCTTTTGGAACATGAACATAGACAGGACATCCAAAGATCCTCAAATGACTAACTTCGGGCTTCTTCCCTGTAAAGCCTTCTTCTGGAGTCATATTGTCCAAGATCTTGTGAGGACTTCTATTTTGAACATATACTGCAGTCCTGGAAGCTTCTGCCCATAAGAAAGTTTGTAGATCCTGGTCATGAATCATGGCTTTTTCTGCTTCCACAATTGTCATGTTCTTTCTCTCTGCAACACCATTTTGTTGAGGATTATAGGGAGCACAAAACTCCCTCTTAATCCCAGCATCAACACAGGAATTTCGAAAGCTACCAGAGGTGTATTCTCCTCCATCATCAGATCTGAGGATCTTGATTCTTTTATCGGAAAGATTCTTTACAAGAGCTTTGAACTCTTTCAACCTTTCTAACACTTCCTCAGACTCTTTAGTTTTCAAAAAATAAATCCAAGTCTTTCTAGAGTGATCATCAATGAAAAGAACTTAATACAAGAAACCAATCGGAGAAGGAACAAACATAGGTCCACATAAATCAGAATGAATAAGGTCTAAAATACACTTAGATCTATTTTCTCTACTGTGGAAAGGGGCTTTTGAATTCTTACCCATAGCGCATCCCTTGCAAATTCCTTCATGCTCCTGATTGAACTTGGGAAGTCCTGTGACCATCTTCTCCATGATAGGTAGTGCTCGGAAGTGGAGGTGTGCCAATCTTCGATGCCATAGATCACATAGGCTTGAAGAATCATGAACTAGTGCTTGTAGAGGATGTGTACATAGCCTATAGAGGCTTTCATGTCTAACACCAATTACTTGAGCTTCCTTGAAACTGGAATTCCCCATCCACACAAGAACTTTGCCTTTGGAGAAGGCAACTTGATATCCTTCATCTTTTAGGGCTGAAATAGAAATAAGATTGCGCTTGATTCTTGGGACATACAAAACATCTCTCAACTGAAGTGTAATGCCGGAATCTAGATGAAGAGTAGAGGTCCCAATTCCTTTTACGGAATAGCCAGCATCATCTCCAATAATAACTTGTTCGGAAAACTCTTTCTCCACCAAACTTGATAAGTGCTCCTTGAATCCTGTGATGTGCCGAGAAGCACCACTGTCGATCAACCAAGTGTTGGTGTCAGTAGGTACATTGCTTGATAGAGCTGAATAAAACAAGTATTCGCATGAATCCTTCTGCGGAGAAGCATCATCAACATCTGCAATGGTGGCTTGTTGCTTAGGTCTAGTTGGACAATGCTTAGCAAAGTGCCCAAACTTATCACACCTAAAGCATTGAATCTTGGACATGTCTCTCTTCTTCTTGAAGGGAGGTGCATCATCATTTCCCTTGTCTTGATTCCTCTTGAAGAATCCTTTCCTTCCATCTTTTCTTTTCTTCTTTGAAGCATGGGAGGCAAGAACATGAATGTCTTCATTCTTTGAACTTTGACCAACGCCTCTTGCCACCAACCTTGATTCTTCTTGAATGCAATTAGACCTTAGACGATCAAACTTAGGCAATTTTGATCTTGCATTGATTCCCTGAATGTAGGATTCCCAAGATAAGGGAAGACCATTGAGAGCAAGCATAGTCAAGTCTTTGTCATCAACCATATGCCCAATTGTTGAGAGCCGATCTCTCAAATCTAAAATCCTCATGAAATATGCAATCACAGATTCTCCCTTCGCCATCTTCACATAGTGTAGTTGTTGCTTCAATGCAAGTGCCTGGCTGGTATTGTTGATTTTGTACATTTCTTCCAATGTCTTAAACATGTCTCTTGTCGTCTTAAATTTAGAGACAATAGGAACAATATGATCCTTGACAGAATCAACCAATATTTTCATTGCCTTGATATCTTTCTTCACCCACTGCAACTTCTTCCTCCCTCAAGTTTGGAACACTAGACTCCTACAAGCTCACCCAAGTCATTTTCATGCAAAGAGTAAACATGATCCTAAATCTCCATGATGTGAAAGTTTGATGCTTGTGAGTCTATCCTCAATCTTTAAACCGTTCACTGTCTTGACAATGAAAATAGACAAAGAAATAGAGGAGAGAATAGATATAGATTGTTTGAACAAATCGATCCACGATCCTCTCGAACTGGATACGATACCATGTAAATTTATGATCGAAGGATTATATGCCACGAAAAATTAATTCAAAATCAGACGCGATACACAGCGAGGTTTAATGCATAAACACACAATCAAAAGACATTTCTCTACACTTGCTTCAAGTCAACCAAGAAAAGGAATAAGTATAATTCAAATAGCCATTTAGGCTCCATTTGAATTATCTCTAAATGCGAGTCTGGAAGAAGCAGCCCGACGCTGCTAGAACATCAACATCCGAAGCTCTCCAAAAACCCAGAAAACTCCACTAGACATGCATTAGAAACTCCTACATGCAATCCTTAAAAAATGATTCAGAACTCAACTATAAAATAGGAAACCCTAATTTTACCTCTGACGAGCCTACGGGCTTCTGAAAATAGGCTATCAGTCACAAAAGAGCGTATGGCTAAAATGGGGACATTACACCTACACTGATGAGTAAAGAGTTTTTAGGATATCAGAAAGTTAATGATGATCCTATGGTGATATACATTTATCTTTCCACCTGTTGTATGGGTCCTAGATTGATGTGGGATCTAGGAATTTGTTTGACAGATGAAGTGCTTCACAAGTCGTCGCGACATGACAGTATTATTACAGTATGGGATCCAGGAATTTGTTTATTGGATGAGTGCTTCCCAGATTGTTGCGTCAGGATAGGGTGAACGATGACAAATATATCGGAGTAGCACAACAAATTGGTAAAGCGGTGTTTCTGAGATTGGTCTAGGATCTAGGTATTGTCATGGTTGATACATTGTTACACTTGGGTCTTGATGTGCGTTTCATATTTTGTGGTTTATGGCATGTACATTTGAGTGAGTAGTGGATTGGTATGCGATTGCTTGAGGGAAAGCAATCTCTGGGAAGGGAGGACTTTAATGTCTCCATTTTTTCATAAGTCTGATTTAATTATTTAAATATTGAAATGGTCTTTATTTACCTTAAGAGGCTTATTCATTAATTAATTAATTAATTATATTTGGACTTTATAAAAGTTATTGATAAATGATAAATATTTGATACTTTATAAAGTCTTTATTCAAAATTAGAAATGATTTAGTTGCCATAACGGAAGGTGGCGAACTTTATTAAGGCATTTGGGAAAATTCGGAAATCATCACGGAGAATTGTATTGGGGTTTTACATTGAGATCTCTGAGAATGAAAACTCTCAAGATTTGGTGGCCATGCTGGATGGAAACCTGGCGTGGTTATTTTGCATAAATTTATGAATGTTTCTTTAGTTGAATTATTCATTTTTTAGTGGAATTAATATTAAAGATTATTGTATAATTCTCTACTCCGTTCTCCATACATGACTATTAAGAGATTATGATTTGTTTAGGGCCGCTAAGTATTATGCTAGAGTTTGAGCGACTAACAAGGGAGTCACAATTGTTATGAGCGGATTTATATTGTTGTATCTATCAAAACTTCAATATGTTGATTGTATGGAATGTATCAAGGAGATTGATACTATTGGAAGATAGAGATTTTAAATATGCTACAAGAAACGGTATCAATATTCAAATATATCTCAAATCATGTCTTCATCAGGAGTTCGCCAGATGAAAGTCGGGAAAATTAGAGGTGGATGAATAAAAGATAGAAGGCAAACAATTCTGGAAACATCAATATTTCGATTCAGCGATTCATGGAAGGATTGGTGTGTGTGTGTTCATTGGTGCGGGCATTTATCGGGCTCTATTGGCGTTGAATCAATCATCGGATTTGTTATTGTTCATATGATAGTCACTGTGGTATCTTGTTTGGGTGAATATTCATCACCGTGGGTGTTGCCTTGGTGAGTAATTACTTGTGATTGGGAAGCATTGATCGCTAGGCCCGGGAAGTTTATATGCTACAAGATTTTCTCATTGCCAGATTTACAGATCTACACTATTAATACTTTCAACATTGCCATCGATGAAACTTCCATCGGAGATATTGTTGGTAATATATTTTGGAGGAAGACCCAATATTGGGCATAATTGTTGGAGCCACTAATTTTGGTGAAACTGAGCTTTTATACTATTTACGAGTATCATTGGTGTTGGCGTCATACTCCAAAACAAAAAATCATTGCTCAGTGTACTGTACATGATTATCAATGGCGTAGATTGTTCATTAGTGGTATTTGCTGGTTGATTGCCGAAACCATTCATTTTGCTGTCGGGCATCATCGTTGTCAAACATTCATATATATGTGTTGTTGATGGGTCTTTATGCTGTTCGAATGCGTTTGTATTTGGGTATGCCATGTTCCTTCTTGGATTCTCATAAATTGACGAATTACAAATCTGTGTTGAATTGTTTCCTCCAATATATGAGTTCCAATTAGCAATCATTATATAAGAATGAATCGTAGCCAATAAATCTTAATTATGTTATGTTGCTTGAGTATTGGGTGTTATTGAATGATCAACATTGGCAACTGTTTATAAACTCAATGAACAACTTCTAAGACCAACATGAGCCAAAACTATGTGACGAATTGAGAGAATTTGGGAAACAATGGAATTAGTTTGATACATAACGTTGTCAAACTTGGTCATAATCCTGGTTTGCAGAGGTCGGGGTTATCAGAGTATGTAACTCCAAGCTTCTATATTTGCTACCTTGAATTAGTTTGTGCCTATATGTCCTATTCCTCATGACAAGAGGTGTGCACATATGTGTACAAAGAAAAGGAGTTATGCTCCAATATCCCTTGCAAGGAATGCAGTGACACTTAAGAAATGAGTTACACTCAAATATTCCGTGTAAGGAATATAATGAAACATAAGAAAGGATTTACACTTAAAGGAAACTTAGCTAAAATTTGAATAAGGTGTAGGAAAATCTAAATTAATAAATACACAATAATAATTCTAGCCATTTCAGTAAGGAAAAAACCTATTTAAATGTAAGAAAAATCCATCCATAAGTACAAAAAGGTTGATATGCATTTCTATAAAAAACAAATAAATAAATAAATCTAGCCTATGGCTTTGGGACCTAATAACTAGGACGACTTGTGACGTTTTTCACACATCGCCCCATTGCAAATGGGGACCCCCTAATTTTGGCTTTGCTTTTCATTTGTTTTGTCGTTGTCTCTCTTTTCTACTGTCTGTCTTTCGGGGTGTGCCCGTTTGATGTGGGATATTGGTCAAGTCTGAGAGTTAGGGTTTCCATCCTTCTGGTCAAGCCAAAGTCAAACAAAGTGAGTAAATTGAAAACAGAGCTTAACATTGATGTTAGCATGCTTCCAGCAGGCTCTCAGCAAGTTTTCATCAGATTCTGAGGTACTTACTATTTTTAGTAAGTGTGAAGTTACAGGCAATTAGTCAGCATTTTTGAGATTCCGACAGTCACACGGCATTCAGAGCGCTTCAGGCTGCTCACGTGCAAAATTTGAGCGAAAACGGGCAACTTTCTATTTTTAGCAGTCCAACTTCCGAGGCAAATTTCAAGGCTCAGATGAAGAGTTTTTCTTTGCATGTTGGCATATTCCTTCTGGGTTTTTCGAGACCTTCGCGATGATAAAACATGCAAGACGAGATGACAACTTTCAGAATTCAGCCTTCCGAGGCTATTTTTAGGGTTTGCATGTCAGGGTTTCTTTTGCATGTCGGATGATTCCTGATGGGTTTTTCGAGAGCTTTGCAATGGTATGACATGCAAATGAAGATGATCACTCAATAAGGAACTTACTATTTTTAGCAGGTGCGTCCCGGCAGCCGCTTCCCAGCAGTTCAGAATCACGAGTTGATCGCAATGCCACAGAAACGAGAGCAAACAGAGATCATTTGATACGCATGCAAAGCAAATTAGGGTTTCCAGCTTCGGAGCCTGAAAAGAGGTGCAAAAAGTCAGAATTTTCGAAAACCGGTGTAAACCACCGCAATCAGCATCCTTCAGGCTATCTGCTGGTAAAATTTGAAATCAAACGGAGCACTTACTATTTATAGTAAGTCATTTCAGAAACAGGCTAAAAATAGCAAGTCAAGTGCATGCGTCGATGTCAGCAGGCAGGTCACGTGGTGAGGAGCGCCTCATTCGAATTTCAAATCAAACGGAGCTGTGGAGGTACCAGAAACGAGAGGTTACTATAAATAGCAAATCACCTCCAGAAATATGCTATTTTTAGCAAGTCAGCTTAGAGTAGTAGTGTGAACGGGATGATGGGGTCATGAAGATCCAGTGTTCAAAATTTCAGATCAACCTGAGCTTCTGAAGTGTGAAAATTGAGAGACTTACTATTTATAGTAAGGCATGGGAAGCTGGCAAAGGAAGGTAAAAAAATGTCTAAGTTTGAGTTTCATCCTGTAGCCTACTTCAGATGCGCCCAAGGAGAAATAAGTTGGTGAAAATATTCTAAGTCACTGTCAAATCCACCTGCCACCTCCAAATGCGCCATCCTTGAGGAGTTGCTAAAAATTTGTCTAAGTGTTAATTTTCATCCTCTATCACATGTGAAATGCGCCCAGCTACAAGGGACATCAAGAAAAATTCTAAGGCAAGAAAGTTCATCCTGCTCTCATGCCAAAATGCGCCCACATGCAAGGTAGTGGCATGCAAAAAATTTCTAAGTATGAGTTTCATCCACCTCCTAGGCTGAAATGCGCCAAGTTTGGAGAAAGTCAAAGAAGTCAATGATTTTCATCCTGCTCTCATGTCAAAATGCGCCCAGCTCAAGGTAGAGGCATAAAAAAAAATTCTAAGCGTTGAAAGATTCTCCACCACCCCCCAAATGCGCCCAAAGCTCAACAAGGAGGAATTAGCAAGCAAAGTCAAAAGGTCAACAATTTTCATCCTTCATGGGGTACAAAATGCGCCCAAATCAAGCCATGTAAGGACAAAAGAAAGGAAGGCGTGGTAAGAGTTACATCCTTCATACATGGAAAGTCAACAGGTCAAAACAAGGTGGCGTTTGAAAGTTCTCCATGCATGCTCAAATGCGCTCAAGAGAAGGCACATAAAGACAAAATAGTTAAGGCGTTGGAAGATGCTTATCCTCCTCACCTACTAAAATGCGCCCATCCACTTCAAGGGGTAAAATGCGCCCAAATACAAGTTGTTGACAAATATTGCTAGGGCGTTGAAGTTGCAAAGTGATAAATTTTTCCTAAGGCGTTGAAGATGATGGAAGTAAAATATGTTAAGTATGATGTGCTTACAGGAAGATTTTTCTAAGTGAAATAAAATTTTTCTCACAGGCAAGGTGATTGAGGATGAATAAAAATTTCCAAGGCAAAATTTTCAAATTTTCAAAGTGATCTAAAACTTTTCTAAGGCAAATTATTTTCTTCCTTAGAAAATACGCCTAGACCCAAGGTGGTGAAATTTTCTTGAAGCACAGATGAGTTGCCAGTGATGAAGTCAGGATGCTAGCATTGCAGGATGGATTGATAAAAAATTTCTCAAGTCATAACGACTCAAGATGTTCACAGATGTGAAGAACGGATTTAAATTTCACAGGGAAATAATTTTCTAAGGTTCAAAATTCAAGAAAATTAAATGAACCCGTTCGTGGTACACCCATGAGTTCGACGCGTTCTGAAGAAAATTTTCTTCTGGGTATTGAAGATTTCTGATGAAGAATGGATTTTAATGTCTTCCACAGTCCGCCGAGGCCTTCGGGATGGAGATTTTTGATGGGCGCAGGATTGATGAGTTTTCCTAAGGGAAAATTTAAAAAAATTTCTAAGGCAAGGAATAAGTATGCTGCCTAGGTGAATTTGCTCAAATTCTTCGTGAAGATAATCTTCTTGAGCCAGAGATGAATAAAATCAAAATCGTCAATAACCCAGCTAATGAAATGAATTTCTCAAAGATGATACGCCCTTGAGGAAGATGGGTTGAAAATTTGGCTAAGGCATGAAGAATCATGAAGAAGGCAGAAGTTGGCTAGTGAAGGCGATGAACGCTTGAAAATTAGAGCGTAAGAATCCTGGTAAGTAAGTTGAATTTATATTATGGGATGTTCTAATGCTCTTCTCCTTGCTTGTTTTGCAGGAGGAACGTCGAGACCAGGTGGTGATGATTTAGATTGATGAAGCAAGTGATTCAAGATGACATTTCAACCACGAAGGAAGGAAAAGTTGCAAGAAAATGGCTAAGTGTTGAGACTCAAGTGACAAAGAAGAAGTTGAAGAGCAACATCAAGAAAAAAGATCGAGAACAGTGTGAACGCGTCTACAAACGGGATCTTCTAGAAGGATGATGGACATTAATGGCTCATTTATTACCCCTCTCCTTTATGGCAGTTTTTAGGGCGAATCTTGTTTAGGGCTGAGGTGGCACAATCTGGGCCATCCAGCCGATTGTAATCTGAGCCGTCCGTTGGACTTGGCCAACTATCGAGAGTCCCCCTCATTTGTATCTCATTAAGGCGGTAAGTTAGGTAGAAGTTAGGATAGAGAGACAAGTTAGAAGTAACTTAGTATAAAATGATAGTGTAGTTTGAAGAAGAGGGAAAGTTTTCCCTTTGAAAACTTTGTAATAAATTGTTGTGAACACTCTCTCAATAAAAGAGTTTTTCATTGATGGTGAATTTCGTCTTTGTTGTGAGTAGCTAGCAAGGTTTCTTCGTCCTTCCGATTCAAATGGTAGCATAAAATAGTTCAAAGTAGTATAATTTTTATTCCATGCAAGTAGATGTTAGCTGCGGAATGTGGTGTTTGATCTAAGCAACCGTGCATCCGTACCACTAGTGTATTTCTTTGATGGTGAATGCGCTTTGTGTGGTCAACTGGAATATCATGTACTTAACTTCGATCATGATTTGTATGTCTATATGCGTCGTTGTGATGGTATTTTCATGCTAAGTTATGATCTGAACACCTTGAACTACTCCTCTGAAGATTGCACCGACTCCGTGGAAGCTGTCCGATGCGAGGCAAAGCGAAGTTTGGTTGAAGCTTGTGAAGATTGATCACCATGTCCCACGCCTTAGAATAGATTTAGACTCTCTAAACCCTACCCCATTTCATTCAGTACTTTCTGGTTAGAATAGGAAACCCGCCCTTCCTAGACAAATCTTTCGAGCAGATGAATTCCTTTCTCCACTGCCGAACAATTCCGTAAGTCCCCTTGAATTACCAGCAAATCACATTGAGCCAACTGAGCCTATTCGCACTAAAGGAACCTTGGAGTTGAACGCACGAACTTTCTTGCAATCTTAGTGTGTGGAATACTTTGATCAAGAGAGGATAGGGTAGCCGTTGGCGACTTTATTCTGCGTTGGTGCGGTCACAAAAAACACATCAACAGGACTTTTGTAAAGTGCCTTGACAAATTTGATGTTTTATCGCTATTCTTCGGCCTTGGAAATTTTGTCAAACACTTTTCTTGCAACCTCAGTTTTGCTGGTATGTAGTTGCAGCGCTTAGAAAATGCCTTGAATCTTCCTTGGTGATGCCAATGCTCTCAAATTTGTGGCGCCTGGTTTGTAAATCACCCAGCAATGAAGTAGGAATTTTAGCTGATTTTTATCAAGCTTCTAACCACAAAATTGTCCCTCCTTCAAGGCCGCCCCTGCTCTATCCAAGCAATGAAATATGCAGATTTGTATCTTCAAAAATCGGCCTCCTATTAACTCCAAAATTGAACTCCAAGCCTCCAAGAATGCAATGATGCAAGATTCCAAATAATTCGATGTAGATATATGCTAAGATGAGTGAAATCGATTTTCCTTCATGGCTGCAAATGGACTGTAATAACTTCAGATTTTCACCATCAAATTCAACTACTCAAAATTGGCCTTTGGCCACAATTTTTGCACAAATATTAAAGTTTGAGATAACTTCCACTCTCAACTAGCTAGGGTTGGTGTTGCACAACCGAAACCAGCAACATAAGAGAATTTGACTTCTCCAGCTAAGTCAAGCATTGAAGCTCTCCAATATTTAGAAAATGTAATTGACTCTAGAATATCTCAAATGCCCTCCAAAAAACTCCTTATAAAGAAATTGCAAGAGATTTCAAGAAGCTTCTAGAATAAATAATTATTTTATTCTTTTTAAATGACTTTTTAATATTATTTTGTTTTTAGTCACTTTAATATTAAATTAATTAAATATAAGGTTACTTTTTAATATTTATTTATTTAATAACTTTATAAGTAATTTGTTGGCATTTAAATTCGCACCTCTGGAATGCGTATTTGAAATGGACAGCTATGCACAGATAAACTGCTCTTCAAATTAGGAGGGGAAGCTCCCTCTTGCTGATGGTGTTGAAAGAAAGTAAACTAAGAACTAAGTTGCCTATCTTTTTTATTAGCTTAGAGCACAAGGTTTATTAAACACAAACGCCGCAGCTGAGATTTTTTGTTTTAAGAACTTCAACTACGACTAACTTAAACTAAAGACGTTTCTAACTTCTCAAGTAATAAGCAGAGCAAGAGAAACGAGAAATGAACAAGGTTGATTTCTGACAAAATACTTCAATAAACTCTCTCTCAACAAACATCTACACACTTCAATGTAAGTTGAAATCATGATCATAAAAGTAGAACATAAATAATGGAAATCTGAGACGTTATATCAAGGCAAAGGAGGCTCATGATTTTATTACTCAAACTTTTGGAACAAAACTCACTTCTAACATGCCCAGAACAAGAAATTGCAGCTAAAGAGGCTTGCAATCTTGTTCTTACACGATACAAACAACAATCACAATAACTCCTTGATGGCTAAAAGAGACTCAACAATTTGCTATCACAAAACAATTGAACAACACTCGAAATAACAAATAGAAGGCACAATAGGCTCAGTGTTTTGTTATCACTAGCATGGTTTTAAACAAAGTGAACTGAAACTGAATAACAACTTGCTACAATACAGGCTCGCAATTTGCTATCACAATAACCGTTAAAGAAAACTAATGAGCAAAGACTCTTATTTATAGGCAAGTAGAGGAGTAGGGAACCCTAAAATCTCCTTGATTTCACAATCTAGGGCTTGCTCAACAAGCAAGCTTTATTACTAAATCTAGAAAAAAGATAACATCTAACACCTAAGCAGAAAAAGCGGGAAACGCCAACTATTACATTTTATCTTCTTTCTCTTCTCAAAGAATGGATAAGAATCATTCCAAGAATAGAAAGAAAGCAAAAAAGAAAGTTTCTAGAAGAAAGCTGCTTTAAAGCTCGTCACGTCCACTAGAAAATTAGAAACTATGTCCCGGTTCGGTGCATCTATGCCCTCAATATCCAAACACCACTTTTCTAGAATATCTTCAGCATCTACAACAGATCCCAGAAAATCTTTGACCTCACTGGCCGCTTTCTCAAACTTTGTTGACATCATCGAAATATAACCTATCCTTCTGCCAACTGGATTGCAACTGTGAACAACACTTTGAAATTGATCCTGCACTTCATCAAGCCCGATGTAGGAACCATCTTCAAGACTGTACTGAGAAGGAATCTCTGTGATGAGCTCACTGATGAAAAGAAGAGCTTCAATCACCCTTTGGCTATAGGCGATAAATTCCTCGGATATCCTCTCATAGGTTTTAACTTTGAAAACATGACGCTCTCTCTGAGCAAGAATTTGTCTCTTGTGTTCTTTTGAAATTGTTGAACGATAGGCTATATCTAAATCAGCAATGATGATCTCATGCCTTGGTCTTGCTTCAGCCAGTGTTTGTTCAAACCTTTGGATACCTTGACGTAGCTCATGAGCGCTTTCTCTTAACTGGAACATCCGTGCCAAGATCTCCTTTCCTCTGACAATGAAGCTCTCGATCCACTCTTGAGTTTCTTTCCCACAAATGACCAACTGTCTCAACTGGTAATGATCAGCTGGTGTCTCTAAGATCTGGGGCAGCAACTGGGTTGCCTATGAAGAACCATGGACAAGGTTAGAAATATAAAGCCTGAGCTGCTGATTTTCAACCTTGAGGGCTGCCTTGTCTTCTCCATCCTTAAGCACTCTTTCCTAAAGGTTTTTGGACACAACTCTGAAAAGACTCACATCCGCATGTTTGGTATTTCTACCAAGATTAGCCTTGACCATGACGAAGTCATCCATATTCACCTCATCCCTGTTCTTGTCTTCTGGGGGCAATGCAATCTCCATGACTATCTCGTTATCAGGATTCCTATCAAAGTAAACTTGCTTCTTTGCTTTCTTCTTAGGAGGTTCCTGATAGATGTTATCGAGATCATCAACACTAACCTGATATGAAGGCCGCCTTCTTACCCTTCCTAAGGAGTTCTCAAGCCAAGACACGGTAGTATCTTTACTAACTTCCTTAGAAGGTACAACTGTAATTTCCTCATCATCTTCAATATCAAGGTCAATGTGAATCGGTAAAGGTTCTGTCAAAGGTACAAAAACATGTGTTGAAGGCGGCTCCTCTGCTTCTTTCTGAGGTACGGGCTCGTCAGGAGGAGCTTCTGTTACAACTGTAGGTTGCTCCTATATGACTATGCATGAGAAGTCTAACCTTCTTACATTTTTACTTGATCTACTACCTTTGACGCCTTCTTGAGACTGACTTTTTCCCTTTCCTTTTGACTGTGCTCTGGAAGAAGAGGGAATTGTCTTTGGTGGCCTCTGCTACTGGAATGGAGTTTTTCCTCTTAAAGATTAGGAAAACCTTGCTATGCTCAAGGACTTGTCTTGTCTTGTCTTCAACTGAGCGGGACTCTTTATTAGCCCAGTTAACTTGTGAAAGGGGCTGATCTTCAATTCGCTTTTGAGTATACATCGGGAGAAGCACATCCACGTCATCATCTGATAGCCCTTCTATGTCTTCATTTAAGCAGTCCTTCATCTGGTGGAGAGTGAGCCTGCTGTAACTACACCACTGCACCTTGAACTCATCTGTATAATTAGCCCAAAAATCTTCAACGGCGGATATATGATCATAGTTCTTCTCAAGTCGGCCAACGTAGACACCATGAGGATCAAATGATCGTCTCTCGCTATAAGACTTGAGGCCGAGTTTATCCAACTCATCTCCCATTGTCTTAGCATCTGCAGCAGTCCTGCATGTATAAATTCCCAGCCCTAATGGAAAATGAAGGGAGGGTTTCCTTCTGTTCCTCAAGACTGTGTGGATATCGTCTGCTTGCCTCAAGAACTCCATGAAGACGACCTCGTCTGACGGATACCTTGGTAACATGAGCGGGGCACCTGAATAGCCATAGACCTTGAGATAGGTGAAAGTAGGGAATTGTATGAACCAATCCGCCCACTCCGCCATCACTGCCCTGGCAACTGAAGATATATAGACGTGCAATTCGTTGTCCAGGTCCCACACTGTGTACATCAGAAAAGCTTTGTTCACTCTCTTGTACTGATGTAGGGACTTTGCGAATTCCAACTGGGAATAGTAGTTATATATATGTTGTACACTCAATGATCCCTCGGTGTTCAACCCTCTGAATTGACCTTGATAGGCCACCAGGTAGACTAGGTAAGACACCATATGAAACTCATGAAATTGGAAGTATTATGTTATCTGCTGATGTAGGTTGTCACTGACCAAGGTAGGCCAATCATAGAACTTGGTTTTCTTCATGATGTGGGGTATGGCGTAAAACATCCAAGGTTGGAACTTGGTGGTGTCTTCTGAGCCAGTTAACCTGTTGAGCAAGGTGATAATGATAGCAATTTCATCCTTAAACTCTCCTCGCTTGACGTTCTTAGGCAATGTTTTATGCTTTTCTTTCATCCACCTCTGTGTAATCTTCTTACTATATTTATGTTTGTGCATTTCTCATATCCTTTCACATTCACCCTTTGAGATAGTAACGCTTTGAGGCCATGGGGGAATGGAAAAACACTTTTCGATCATATCAGGCTTCAGACTACAAATCAATTTGCCATCCACTGACTGGATCTCCCTTGTAGTCGGGTTGTAATGCTTGATGCAAGCAATTACGAACTCAAGACTTTGAACTGATATAGGAATAGATGCTGCTGCGAGGAGTCCAGAGTGTTCCAGGTTTCTGATTGAGGTGTTGCCTGCGCTCTCCAAAGCGTGTAAATCAAACACCAGCTTGATATGATGCAAGTCTGTCTCAGCTGTTTTGATGAAATCATGATAGAGAGCTGATTCAATCTTGAAAATATTGGGAGTGTACTCCATTTCGGAAACCTTGAAGAATGACTATAAACTCACCTATGTTCAGACAAGTTTTGAGCAACTTATATTTTTAGAATGCTGATTTTCTTGCTCCAATGGACAAATTTTTTGAATTTTTTTCTGAGATATGGGTTTTGCTTAGAATTTTGTTGCAAGACAACCCAGATCATCTGTTTTCGAAAAAAATTGAATTTTGCCTGAAAAAGCAGCAAACCCTAATTTCTTCAAATTTTCACGAAAAAAGTTGGCATCTGGGTTTTGTTCAGAATATGATTAGAAATGGACCCAGTTGATTAGATTTGCAAAATACTGATGGCTGATCAAAAAAGCAGCCAACCCTAGGATTTGAATTTTTTTTGAAAAAGCTGTGATATGGGTTTTCTTTAGAAGACTGATTTGAGAGGACCTGTTGTGACCTTTTTCACACATCACCCCATTGCAAATGGGGACCCCCCTAATTTTTGCTTCGTTCCAAACTTTTGGCTTGATTTTAGTTAGTTTTCCTGTTGCCTCTCTCTCTCTTTCTGTCTCTTTCTATCTCTTTCTGCTGTCTGCCTTTCGGGGATTGTGCCCATCTATGAGCTTGTTGAACTTTTGGCCAAGTCTGAAAAATTAGGGTTTTGAATTTTCCAGCCAACTTGAAGTCAAATGAAGTGAATAACTTGAAATCAGAGATTAACATTGTTGTCAGTGTGCTTTCAGCAAGTTCCCACTGAAGTTTCATCAGATTCTGAGTACTTACTATTTTTAGTAAGTGTGTAATTTAGGGCATTCCGACAACGTTCTTGAAGTTTAAATCATACACCCATCGAGCCCATCAAGCTACTCGTCTGCAAATTTTGAGCTGAAACGGACAACTTACTATTTTTAGCAGTTCAGCTTCCAAGGCCAATTTCAAGGCCTATATGCCAAGTTTTTCGACGCATGTCTGGAGATTCCTTCTGGGTTTTCAAAGACCTTCGCGATGATGTGACATGCAAAGTGAGACGACAACTTTCAGAATTCAGCCTTCAGAGGCTATTTTTAGGGTTTGCATACTAAGGGTTTTCTTTGCATATGCGCATATTTCCACTTGTGGGTTTGAGAGCTTGTGATCATGTAACCTTCTAAACCAAGATAATGCTCAATTTCCCATGAGATACATTACAGCGGCCACTTCCGGCCTTGAATCACGGTACGATCGCAATGCAGCAAGCTTGAGGACAAGCAGGAGGTCATTTGGTCGCATACAAGACCAGTGGGGTTTCCAGCGGGACCCAAAGAGGCATAAAAGTCGGAATTTTTCGAAATCAATGTATATATTGCATTCGACATCTCAAACTATCCACACCCGGTAAAAATTTGAAGGCAATGGAGCACCTTACTATTTATAGTAAGGCGTTCAAGCAGCTAAAATATAATCGGTTATGCGCCAATGTTAAGCGGGCAGGTCATCATGGTGAAAAGCACGTCATTCAAATTTCAAGTCAAACGGAGTTGTGGAAGTCTCAGAAGCAAACAATTACTATAAATAGTAAGCTACCTCCAGAAACATGCTATAAATAGCAGGTCAGTGCAAGGCATCAGCAGGTACAGGTCAAGCAAGTGATGAAGACCCTATGGCGCAAATTTCAGATCAAACGGAGTTGCAAAGGATGGAAAATTGAACACTTACTATTTTTAGCAGGTTGGTATAGAGGAATTAGGGTTTCCTAAAATCAAGGGCGGAACAGGACAGTCAAGCAGAAGCCACATCCAGCCACGATCTCCACATTTCTGGCATTGAACAGATGAAATTTGAAGACATTATAAGCAGTTGCTAT
Source organism: Sequoia sempervirens (assembly GCA_007258455.2). Taxonomy (NCBI): domain Eukaryota; kingdom Viridiplantae; phylum Streptophyta; class Pinopsida; order Cupressales; family Cupressaceae; genus Sequoia; species Sequoia sempervirens. The sequence continues at coordinate 16,489 of VDFB02186640.1, forward strand.
TTTTAGTAGGTTGCTAAAAATAGCAAGTACAGACAGGCATCAGGCACCAGCGGCATAATCACGTCTCGAGGTTCGAAACAGGGCGAAAATCAAGCTTTCTGGAGTCATAAGTCAGTTCAAAGCACGAAATTCAAGGACCTTTCTAAAAATAGAAACTCAGGGCGAATTAGGGTTAGCGGGAGAAAATCACCCTAAATTTGGCAAAAGGGCATGAAATTCGAGAAAATTGATAAATTTTCAAGTCCAACATCAAAGCTTGCTTTAAAAGGCCAAAGACAGATGTAAACTTTCTAAGTGTTTGAAGAATGGAAGTTCACCCTCCTAAATGCGCCCCCAAACTTGGAGAGGACCTTGAAAATATTCTAAGCGTTCAAATTTGAAGCATACCCCTCCAATTGCGCCCTTGAAGTTCTAACTTGGAGAGTGGACTTTAAAAAAATTTCTAAGTCATTGAATTTGATGCTCAGGGGGTCAAATGCGCCCTTGGAGGGAAAGTGGCATTAAAATTTTTTCTAAGTATACAAAATTTGAAGCAGGACCCTCCAAATGCGCCTAGATCAAGAGAGGAGATGGAAAAGGTTTCTGAGTGGCAAAAAGTGAAAGTATCACCCATGAAATGCGCCCCAAGCTGGAGGAAAGGGTATAAATTCCACTAAGTGCTCTAAATTGGAAATAGAAGACCCCAGATGCGCCTTAGTTGAAGAGGTGGCCTGAGAGTATTCTAAGTGTCTCAAAATGAAAGCTCCTCCTCTCATTTGCGCCTTAGCTACTTGGCGTGATAGAAAAATGGTAAGTGTAAAAAAATTGGAAGCCCGGCATGCCAAATGCGCCCTTGAAGTTAAGTGTGGAGAATAAAAATTTTCTAAGTGCTTTAAAATGAAACCTGAGGGGTCCATATGCGCCTAGGATGAAGATGCCATGGAGAAAATGTTCTAAGTAGTTGAAATCTGAAGCTCCACCTTCCATTTGCGCCCCAGCTTCAAGAAAGAAATGGAAATTTTCTAAGTCTTTGAAAGTGGAAGTCCGCCATGTGAAATGCGCCCATATTGATAATAAGATGTCAAGATTGTTCTAAGTGTTAGAATTTCATCTCTAGAGAAGTACGCCTAAGTTGGCTGGGGGATGAAGAAATTTGCTAAGGCATGGATAAATTGGCAGGGAAGAGGTCAGAGGGTGCCAGCTTTGCAAGGTTGATCAAAATCTTCAAGTCAGAGCAAAGAAATACTTCAAGATCGAAGAAATGGATAAAATTTGATGAAAAATTATTTTTCTAAGGTTCAAAAATTCAAGAAAAATTAAATGAACCCGTTCGTTGTATACCCATGAATCTAATGAGTTTTGAAGAAAATTTTCTTCTGGGTATTTAGGATCTTTGACAAGGAGTTGATTTTAAGGTCTTCTGTACTTCGCCAAGGCCTTCAGGATGAAGAATTTAACCGGCACTTGAATTATGAATTTTCCTAAGGGAAAATTTAAAAATTTTCTAAGGCAGGGAATAAATGATGCAGTTGAAGCTAACACTCTCGAAAGATGATTTTAAAAGTGCATCTCTTAAATGCGCCCTTGAGGGAGTTGAAATTTTGTCTAAGGCATTGAAATTTGATGCACGAATTATGTACTGACCTCGGATCATGAAGAAGAAGAAAAATTGGCTAGTGAAGATGATGAACCCTTGGAGATTAAAACGAAAATCAGTAGTGTAGGTTGGGTTTATATTATAAAATGGCTGCAATACTCTTCTCCTTGCTTGTTTTAGGAGAAAGCGTCAGAATAGCGGTGATGACAAAGTGATATAAGAGCAAGTAATTCAGATGACATCTCAACTCGAGAGGAAAAGTTACAAAGTGGCTAAGTGTTGAGACTTAGTATAACTCAAGTGACAAAGAAGAAGTCGAAAAACAACGTCAAGGAAAGAATAATTATGAATCCATCTACGGATTTGGGAATGTACGGAAGATGATGGACATTAATGGCTCATTATTACCTCCTCTTTGTGGCCAGTTTTTAAGTGAATCTTGTTTAGGGCTGAGGTGGCATAATTTGGGCCATCCAACCAATTGTAATCTGAGCCATCCATTGGACTTAGCCAACTATATAAAGGGGCATCCCCCCTCATTTGTACTAGTTAGACAATAGAGATTAGAATAGAGAGACATCTAGGTGATAGCTTAGAAGTAGCATAGCGTAGATTGATAGAGTAGTTTGAAGAAGGAAGTTTTTCCTTTAAAACTTTATGAAATTGTTGTGAACACTCTCCAATAAAGTAATTTTCATTGTTGATGAATTTAGATCTTCTTTGTTGTGAGTACTTCAACAAGGTTTCTTAGTTCAACCGATTAGAATGGTGGCTTAAAATGGAATAAGTTTCATTTCATGCGGTAGGTGATAGTTGTGGAATGTGGTCTTCAATTTGAGCAAACTTCATCTATCCATACCACTAGTGTGTTCGCTGATGTTGAATGTGCCTTGTGTGGTCAGCTGGAATATCATGTACTTAACTTCGATCATAATTTGTATGTTTATATGCATCGTTGTGATGGTATTTTCATGCTAAGTTGTGATTTGAACACCTTGAGCTACTCCTCTGAAGATTACACCGACTCTGTGGAAGCTGTCCGAAGCGAGGCAAAGTAGAGCCTGGTTGAAGCTTGTGAGAATTGATTATGTCCATGTAGCAAGTAGATTCGACTCTCCTGACCACCGCACCACTTTAGAATTCGGTACTTTTTGGTTGAATGAGGAAACTGGTGCTTCATTGATAAATGCAGCCAGTTATGAAACCTTCTCTGTTGAATAATTCCATAGGTCATAGTACCAGCAAATCACATCAAATGGCTGAGCCCTGTTGCACTAAAAAGGACATGGAGTTGAGCATGAACTTTCTTACCAATCTTAGCATGTTGGAATACTTTTGATCCAAGAGAATAGGAGTGGCCGTTAGCATTTATTACAACGTTGATGCAGTCCTGAAAAACACATCAACAAGACCGGATGATTGGCTTGGGCCACACTAAAGTTTCTTGACATGCAAATAAAAAGCAGCTGCTGCAGCAGTGAAGTTCTTGAAAATTTCTTCAGAAGAACAAAGTGAAAAGACCCAGATGGCTGAAAATTTGAAAACCTTGGCCTTCTCCTTGAAAAACTTGATCTTCTGGAAGAAAAAGCTTGAAAAAGCAAGGGTTTATGTTGCTGATCTGAAAAATTAGATGAATAACCAGCAAATATGAACTCTTGAATCATAAAAATTCTTCAAACTTGCTGCTCCAATTTTTCTCCTTTGAATGCTACCTGCAAAAATAATGAAAATTACATTGAAGAGAGGTCTTAAATAGACTTAGGGTTTGAATTAGGTTTGCTTTCTTTTGCTTTCATCTTCAAAACCCTAAAAACTCTGTTAATTGAACTTAGACGTCCTCATCCTCTTGCAATTTTGAAATTTCTTGAAAATTTTGCAAATTTCACGAAGGAATGAGAAGTTGGGCGCCCTTCTTGGCTAGGGGCGCCCACTTCAAGCAGTGTTAGTCATTGTTTTTGGTATTTTCAAGTTTTCACCATTTTGACCCCCTACTTCGCCTTTGATTTCCAGCTTGCAGACTAATTTGATGAGTGAGCTAAAGGATTCATCGCGGAGCCTGACTGATTCTGATAAGATTGTTTTGGAGGCGCCTCTGACTAAAAACTTCATTTTGACCTTCGAATTCAAGGGAGCCTTTCTTCTCCAGGGGTGCCCATTTTGTCCAGAGTTAGCCATTTTCTTGATCTTCAATTTCTTCATTAACTGTTCTTCCACAGAAGATCTTGTCGAATTTGGTGATTTGGGCATCGGATGGGCTGATGATTATGCTCGTTGCGAAGCTGAGGAAATATTGTCAAGGGTCTTCTGGGTGCTACTTTGCCAAACAATGAGTTTTGGAGCTTCAAAAGCTTGGGCACCCTTCTTGACTGGGGGCGCCCAAGTTCACCGTACTTAGTTTATTTTCCACTTTCTCTCGTTTGCTTCTGAATTTCAATTTTTAGCTCTCGTTTGACCCTCCGTTCAGCTCCTCGTCTATGGCGACTGCAACCTTCGATTGACGTGCTGAATATCTCGTCAGAGAGCCAGATCAATTGCGAAGAGATCACGTTAGAGCCACTTCTCTAGATTTATCTGTTTTCCCTCTTAAAATCTTGGGCGCCCTTCTTCACCAGGGGCGCCCAAACCTTCCAGACTTAGTCAATTTTATCTGATTTTCATCTTCAAGTTTGAAACCTTCTTTCTGTACGTTCCTCTTTGATCAGGATCTGCTGGAGATTGGAGAATCAGATGATTTGACGGAGATAGGCGTTGCGAAGCTGGCTGAATACCGAAGAGATTGAGCATATTCTCAAACCCTAACTGCTGAGTTAGGTGCTTCAAAAAGTTGGGTGCCTTTCTTTACCTGGGGCGCCCAAAGTCTCCACACTTAGTCAATTTTTGATAATCTTCAAGCTTTTCATTTTGACTTCAATGTGAATCCTCCCTGTTCAGCCTCAAATCCCGGATGACTGGATAATCTATTGACTGCACTGTCGGATTCATTACGGAGCTGACAGAGAACTGAACAACTTTGTTTGGAGGTGTAAACCCTAATTTCCACATTTAGTTCCCTAAAAAGATGGGCGCCTATTCTCTTCTGGGGCGCCCAAGTCAACCAATGTTAGAAAATTTTCACATTTTTCACTTTCTTCTTTGTTCTTCGCGCTTGGTCACCAGCTCGCCTTCTGTTGAATGCTTTGAATGTTGAATCTGACGCCTGGCAGTTGACTGACCTCCATTAATGACCTCGGAACTCCTGTTATGCTTCTGAAAAAGCAGAATAGATCCATTAGGGCAAAACTGATTATTTTGAGATTCTGACTACACAAGCTTGATATGGACGTATTTTGAGCCAATCAAAATCAGTTTGGACCCTGACGAACCAACTTTCTATTTTTAGAAAGTTTTGCCAGTATTTGTTTCCAAAGAAACCCAGAAAAACCCAGAAAAGTTGCTATTTTAGAAAATTTCTAAAAATAGCAGTTTTCCTAAAAAGTAGGGATGAAAAACTGAGATCTGGGTTTTGTAGATTAAGTTGCTCTAAGCAGACCCAGATTGTCAGATTTTGAAAATTTCATTCCTAACCCCACCTCATGCAAGACATGCACACCCAAATTTTGACCTTTTGGTGATTTAACAAGACTTTTACTCATTTGTTGAATTGGTAGCTTGAGTCAGATATAAAATGATAATCCTTGTATATATATATACGTTATATGTGACATGTGTAACACCACCACCTTCTCTATATTTTAACTGTATATATTATCATTTATATCAGAATCTACTGCATTCCAAGTATACTATCGATCTGCATTTAGAGGTTATTAACTGCAGATTATTAGCATTTCGTGTTTTCATATAGGATCCCGATCGAGCATCATTATCGGTGATCATTTCCAGATTGGATATTATTTATTTGTGCAAGATAAATTCAGATCGAACTTAGTAAGCATTTATGTTTATTAAGTAACAAACTCCGATTAGAGATCGGGTGTTTAGTTAAGATGAAAAGGCACAATTCATGAGACATCTCATGAACGGACATGCCTCCACTTTGTGGAGACATGTCCGCTCATGGGATGTGTCTTTTCCTCATATATTTAATGTAAGTCTGATCCACAATGGGAGACATCGAAATCAATAAATGTTCTGCTCTTGTAGATCGAATACCACTAAGAAACTTTCAGACTTGTGAATTCATGATCAGTATTTTAATATTGATGTGGCATCAACTTCAGATTTATCAAGTTCAATATTCTGACTATAATTTGAAAAAAATTTAATCTCATCAACATGGTATCAGAGCCAAGTTAAGGAAGATCCGATTAAATTTAAGAGATCAGATTTGTTAAAGCAGTTTTGTTATTCGATATAGAAGAGGCATATCTTTTGCAGTAGTCGGGTCACATATATATTGGATCGAAGTCTGAAGATCTTGATTTGCAATTCCCTGTGTTAGTCGTCATCACCTGAGAGTTCACGGGCCTGTGGCATCAATGCAGCACTGGGATCTTGTGTGCCCTATCGTCTTCATGTTTTTCCGAGGTTCGTTTTTCACATGGAGATGAGATCGGATTTCCTTGAATGGCATTCACATGATCTCCCTCCAGCGTCAAGCTTTGACTTCCCCGGGACCCCTGTTTGAGGCTTATCTTTGCTTTCGTGGAGAATTAACCAAGTGGCAACACTTAAGATCGATATTTCTGCCATCTGTTTAGAGTAATAAAATCTATGGAGCCCAATTTAGTGCAAGCTACTGCAACCGGGAATGGTAGCACATGTTACAAGCTGATGAAGACTTCGTCTAACGGAGTATGGCAAGGCGATAATCCCACTCACTTTGCATTCCCTCTACTCATTCTGCAGGTTATGTTTGGAAATGCATTGGGTGTGAAACGTTTTTTGTTTTGCTAAAGCCCTTGCGTCAGCCTCGGGTCATAGTAGAGATCATCTATCCCTATGCTTGAGACTGTTGCCAATATCTGCCTCTTGTTCTTTCTCTTTCTGGTTGGGTTGGAGTTAGATTTCGGTGCCATTAAGCGAACATGGAGAAAAGCTCTGGCAATTGCAGTTGTTGGAATTACTCTACCATTCGTAGCTGGGATTGGGCTTGCTTTTCTACTGAGGTCAACCATTTCAAAAGGTGTGGATTATGGCGCCTTCCTTGTCTTCATGGGTGTTGCATTGTCTATCACTGCCTTCCCTGTGCTTGCCAGAATACTTGCAGAGCTCAAACTTCTTACAAGAGATGTGGGTCGGATGGCCATGTTTGCAACGGCTGTCAACATTGTGGTTGCGTGGATTCTCCTAGCCATTGTTGTTGCTCTGTCAGGGTCAGGCAAGAGTCCGGTCATATTAGTTTATGTTCTGCTTTTGCCATTGTATTTTGCTTCTAGTGGGTTGAAGACAAATGCTTTGACCGTTAATGGTGCTCAATCATAGGGGATGAAACATATCTCATTGCTCATTAGTTTGGAGTCATTGGTTATGTGCAACACCACTGAAAGGGTGGAGCACGATATCGACATCATTCTTCTCCATTTGTACGCAACATATATCGGTGGTTCTATGGTTGTTGTCTGTTGGTCTATATTCATGGTATTAGTTACTATCGCCTTAGAGTTGGGCTTATTTTCATGGTATTAGTTACTATCGCCTTAGAGTTGGGCTTATTTTCAAGCATATGACTATTGAAGGTTCGGAAGTATGCATGTATTCTGAGAAGTGTGGTTCACTCTGTTGCCACATATTGGATCTTTAAGATATTATCATGTCGTGTGCTACCTGGGTGATTGCTTCATTCCCATAAATGAAGTTCATGTTATCTGGCGAATTCGGGCTTATTGGCAGAATTCAGTATTGGCGTGGTTTAGCTTAATTTGGAGGACAATATACGTCCTTGCAGTCTTGATGGACATCAATGGTCTTTACGACATTGCTGTCAAGAGCTCATCTGTTGAATAAGAGATCTTTGTGACAAGATCCTGTGGAGATACCTCTATTCCTTGCAATTGTGAAGATCTCTGAGTGTGACTTTGAGATGAAAATAGAACTGCATATTTTTGTTGTGATTGGATGATCACTTCGATAACATTCTCTATGTGTCTGGACCACGATGGTGCCTTGAGAGGCTTGGCCCTATGTTGAATATGCTGGCTGCATAATGTGTCTACGAAATCTGAGTTGAGCAGACCATCTTTTTTACTGAGATTAGCACTCTTGAGAGGATCAAAAGATGGAAGAAAGAGTTATATCAAAATTCAATAAAGATAAGTTCTTTATTCCTTCTTTATGACTCTTTGATATATTTCTTTTATAGGTTGATTTACTTATTCATGTTTCAATATTGTTCATAAATTCTTATGTATTGTTAATATTGTTGATAGATAGTAAACTTTGTATGATTCCAGCCTTGATATTTCTTTGGATAGTTATAAACTGTTAGAAATCACTATCTAAAATGCTTCCAGGAAAAATCTAGGAGCAAGAAGGTAATGAGAGATTGCTCAATGATGAAAAGCTTGTGGCATCTTATGAGGAAGTCATTCTGACCAAAGAAATGATCAAGCATGAAATCACAACTTGCAGTCATGGGACTGAGTTGATGGCTAGAGGGAGTTCACTTCCGGAAGTCTTCTTTGCAATCTTTGAAGCAGGGGTCAAGAGGGAGTTTTGTAACTCACTGAGAAGAAGTGAAGATTACTGTATTGCAAAGCTAGGTGCTAAATCCATAGAAGATCCCTTCAGCTGTTGAGATTAGAATTGCTCAAGACTGTCATATGAATTTGACATTGGTAGCTCCGCAAACCTATTTAGAATAGAGTGATCTGGGACGAGGTTGAAGAGGACACGCCTGAAGCTCTACAGAGGTGTGCATTGGAAACCATTTCTCTAAAGCTAGTGTTGCAGGCAATCTTGGACGATGAGGTTAGGAGGTTGATGCAAGCTTGAAGATTCAGAGGGAGCCTCCTGAACCTAAAGAAGATGATCATGTTGTTTTAGGTTGAGGTCTGCAATGATATCCTGGTGTAGCAGGAAGCAATCTTTTGTGGCACTAAGTACAACAGAAGCCGAAGATATTGCAGCCTCTATGGGAGCAAGAGAAGTAGTATGGCTCCAACAATTGCTTGTGGGATTATTTGTTGAGCCCCTGAATCCTACTATTATCCACTATGACAATCAGAGTTGTATTAAGCTTTCAGTGAATCCAGTATTCCATGATATATCAAAGCATATAGAGATTCCTTACCACTATGTGAGAGACATGGTAGAAAGGAATGTGATCCAGTTGGAGTATATTAGTACAAATGATCAAACATCAAACATGCTCACCAAGCCTCTCTCCAGAGTTAAAGTTGAACTCTTCAGGAAGAAACTTGGTATGGTTGGAATGTAAGTTATTGTTGAAACTCAAATTGTTTATTTTGTACTAATGTATTTAAAAGATGTTTATTGTGTAAACTCTTTTGTCATGAGTGTGACTCCATGACTTTATGGGCCCTCACCCCCTGTGTACATTATTGAAAGGTGACGATCTTTCTGATAATGAACACTTGTATTTGACATTGTAAAGTGACGAATCTACAATTATTAGTTTCACTATCATGATGGATATCATGTGACTTGATATCTGTGGATATGTCATGATAGTATCTCTTGGACATTTTGATAGATATCATGAGACTTGATATCAGTTGAAGATCATTATGATCCTTATGAGATAATCATGGTGGATAAATGTATCCGTGGATATGCCATGATTTATTATATGGTGGATTACCGCGAGACTGGATGCAACAACATCATGCAACGAAGCGATGCAAGCCATGAACAATCGCTTTGTTACTCGAATTTCTGTAAAGCACCTGATATCTCTCATATCACAGCAAGGTGATATCAAATTTCTACATACTTGGCTAGCTCATTCTCCCCAGCCAAGTGAGGGAGCAAGCTGAATCATGGGCAGCTCTGATATAGAAATGATGGATCACATGTGTGTGTATATATATGTGATGTACCACATGCATTTGGCCATGGAGCCTTTAACCCTGCATATATTTATCATTTTATAATGGAATCTGCCTTCACACTTGATACCTATTTCCATCCGTACTTCAGGAGCGTCGGGTTGGAACGCAGATTACTCTGCGTTTTCTAGCATAGATCCTAATTTAAGCATCATTATCGGTGATCATTTCCAGATTGGATATTATTTATTTGTGCAAGATAAATTCAGATCGAACTTAGCAAGCATTTATGTTTATTAAGTAACAAACTCCGATTAGAGATCGGGTGTTTAGTTAAGATGAAAAGGCACAATTCATGAGACATCTCATGAACGGACATGCCTCCACTTTGTGGAGACATGTCCGCTCATGGGATGTGTCTTTTCCTCATATATTTAATGTAAGTCTGATCCACAATGGGAGACATCGAAATCAATAAATGTTCTGCTCTTGTAGATCGAATACCACTAAGAAACTTTCAGACTTGTGAATTCATGATCAGTATTTTAATATTGATGTGGCATCAACTTCAGATTTATCAAGTTCAATATTCTGACTATAATCTGATAGAAATTTAATCTCGTCAACAAGTTGGTTGAAGATGCATTGAAGCCTATAAGAGATTCATGGGTTGAGACAGGTGTGCCCATTGTTTCAGATGGTTGGAAGGACTCAAAAAATCGGCCTTTGATCAATGTCATAGCGGTGTCCCCTAAAGGGGCAGCCGTTTCGGTGCCAGCATTTGGAAAGGGCAAAAGGATGACAATTTATTGCTAATTTATTCCCATCGCGTTTAGCTTATGCGATTCTTAATGTTGTTCAAGTTGTTCCTACCAAAATGAAGAATTCAGGAGTCATAGGTTGTTGGTTGATGGGTGATATTCTATTGCATCCTTTTGGATTACTCCTGTGCAACCCATTCACCAACTCTTAGTGCTGCAGATTGGGGAACAAAACGTACGGACAAACAATTGTATACTGAGGCTGAGGACATTCAGATGTTCGTCACCAACCACCACTTGTCTCAAGGGATCTTTAGATCATTTTCAAAATTGTAGCTATTGAAGGTAAGTGAAGTAATATTTACATTTGTCATTTTCTGATTTTCATAATTTGATTGTGCATTCTAATTTAAATTCTTCTTTAAAGTTTATTTTTAAATTTTAATTATTTTTTTAATTTGCAATAGGTTGCAGAGACCCGCTTTGCCTCTAATACAATCGTCTTGAGACAACTTGTGAAAGTTAGGCAAGCACTTTCTAGCATGGTGATTAGCACCAATTGGTCTATATGGAGGCAAAGCAGCATTGAAAGAGCAACAAGAATTAAGAGCATGATATTAGATGACTCATGGTGGGATCGTGTGGAGTATCTCCTTAGCTTCACCGAGCCCATTTTGAGTATGATTTGCTATACTGACATGGACAAGCCATGCATTGGAGAGGTATATGATGGTATAGACTCAATGCTTGAGAAGATCAAGTGCACCATAAATGCAAGAGAGCAAGACCCTGAAGAGACTTTCTTCAAACAAGTGCAAACAATTGTTGAAGAAAGATGGAACAATATGACAACTCCATTACACCTTCTTGCCTTTGCATTGACTCCAAAATACTACAGCAGTCAGATTCTTTCACAGCCAGGAAGGCTTCCTCCATATAGAGATTTAGAAGTGGCTGAAGGGTACAAGGCAACATTTGTGAGACTCTTCCCTGATCAAGATTTGCGAAGTGTAGTCACGAATGAGTTCACTAATTTTGTGCACTCAAATCATCTAGATGTTGATGCCACCCGTGATAGGTTCTTAAAGGATGCTCATAGTTGGTGGTACTTCCATGGACAATACTTCCAAAATTTGCAGCCCCTTGCAATCAAAATTTTATCACAAGTTTAATAAATTTTCATATTTTAGTTTTAAAAGTTTCATAATTTCATTTATAATTTTTTAATTGTTTACTTTGTCTTCATAGGTTGCTAGTTCATCCGCATCTGAGAGGAATTGGAGCACATATTCTTTCATCCACTCAGTAAAGCGCAATAAATTGCTCTAAAAAAAAGCGGAGAACTTAGTATATGTGCATTCCAACTTGTGTCTCCTTTCACACAAACAACTTGACTACAAGGAAGGGGAGACGAAGTTGTGGGATATAGTGCCAGAGGATACTGACTTGGATGCTTGCAATTCCCACCATATTGCATATGAGGAGTCGGATATCCAACAGGAGCATGGGCACAATACTAGTGCTAGTGATGGTGCCATTGGCACTACTTGTGATTCATCTAGTCTTCCTACTTCCTCTAATGTCAATGTTGACATTGATATGGATGATTAAATGATTTAGAGAATCCATTTGATGATTAAAACTTTAAAAGTGTTGTAATATTGAACTTGAAGTTTGAACAATGAATATTTATCATGCATGTTTTAAATGACATTCAAGTTTATGGTGGTTTTGTTGTTTATATGATGTTTGTTGTTTAGGCTGCATATATATATTTTTACATGATTTTGTAATTTGTACTAACGAACCCAAAATGAACCGAACCCACCCCCCAAAAAATTTTGCTGAACTGGCAAACCAAACCCCCGAACCGGAACCAAAACCGACAATTTAGCAAAAAACCAAAAACTTCCCCAAAATACATGCACACAGTAAGCCTAGTTGCTATTATCAAATAATTGATACAAGAGATGATTTGAATGTACAAAGTAACCTTGCTTATATAGGCAAGGTGGTGAAGGTAGGCAAGTTGAACACAATGATTGACTACTCCTCCAATGATGGAACACTTGTTAACTCACATGGCAAGTGTTATGTGAGTGGCAAGTGACCATGCAAGAGGTGTCTCACAAAGTGAGGACACATGTCTAAACCACATGAGGTGAGACAAAACTCTAAAATAGCCTAAGTAAGCTTAAGCTAATGTGAATAGGTCAAACTAGAAGGTGATTACAACTAACTAGTTATATAATGACACTATCTACACTAACATTCCTTACATCTTCCCATTCAAGGTTTTGATCTAGACAATTAACATTTAAATGAATTTCACATTATCTCAAACCGCCTTACCCTTGTTTCAGTTGTGAAAATACAAGTATAAGCAAGTCCAGTTTAATTTAGTCTTATTAGTATCCATTTCTACATTTAATCATAGTATGCACAAGAAGAGATATGTTTGCTGATTTCATTAGACCACGATGCCCAACGATATGCTTAGATTTCCAAAAGTCTACTATTCCAGATTTAGACACAACTTTGAGTCTCTAGGATGATAATTCCAAGGATAAATCCCAAGTAGATTAATTTAGCGTTCATGGTTTGAAGTTGAGATGATTATTAAGTTTAGGCAAGGGCAAGCTTCTTGGAAGGATATTATTGACATGATGTACCTTCTTGACTCACGAAAAGTGAATATAAGGCTAAACTTACATGCCTTGGAATTTCTCATGTTAGCACTTAAGTGTGGAAAACAGATTTACGATCCCAAAGATCTAGAGTTTCGAAGACTTCCCAAAACCCAAGAATGATAGCTTAGGTTCAATTAGTTTTGAGGTCCGGAAATGACATTTAAAATGCATCAGTAATGATGATATGATACATTTCAATAAAGTAATGATTCATTTACTAAGGAAATAAGATGTTAGTCTTTATTAATTGGATTACTATTTCACTTATTGCAAAATCAACAATATCAAATTTACTCAATTGTTATGGTGCATTGCTTCATGGTTCCAAGCATACAAGTTACCCATGTTCATGACATATTCCACACCATTAATTTTTTCCAAAGAACAAGATTGGTTAATGATCAACAAATTCACCATTGCTAGAACCAAATTCCATTGCCAGCATCATCAACAGGGTAGTCCCTGAATGAACCCATATCAAAACACTATATCTGCTAAAACATCCCTAATCTCACACTCTCTATAGATTAATCCTTGAAAAGAATAATTGAGAATTGGCATTCCCTGTAATGGTTCAATGAGGTGGGACTAAAGTCATTAAGGTAAGGTTAAATATGAAGTTCACTCAAATCCATTATAGTCCATTGTTCACTCCCTATTAAGATTGTCTACTTCGACACTTCTATGATGGTGTCTTATAAGCCATTTGCATTACAATGAGCAATAACTCTTGTATTAGTCCATAACCCTATTCCAATGAATATTATTATATTCTTGACCTATTATAGCCTACCTACTCAGCAGAGCCTAAATTTGATGGTCCTATTTAGACATTTTGCCATAAAACATAACCAAATTTTTTAAGAAGATTGTATTACATGAAAGGGGAGATTTTGTACAGGCCAACAAAAATATTTAGGATGATATCTATATATGTAATCTATGATAAAAAAAATTTAAAATAAAATATGTCATGGCATTTGAAGGTCAACTTTGAATGGATAACCATCACCAAATAAATCTTTTTGATGGGCAGGATTTACTATCAAATTTAGATGCTGCTACCCATAATGTTAGGATGAATTTCTCATACACCCAAAGTATTCCAATACAAATCCGCCTTGGAATCAATGAACCAAAAGACAGGGAGCTGAAATAAATAAGACAAGGTAATGTTCCATCTGCTGAAACAGAAAAGACAAGATAATGTCTATCTGGCACCTACTTTATATTGTCAATGTACAAGCTGCTCACCTGTATGCAGGCTGTACCTGTGTATAGGCTGTGTGGCTTGTGAGGAAAGGGTGCTAACAATGTTTTGTCAGTAGGTAAGGATCTATGCATGCATATTATCCTTAGTGCTATTTTAACTGTTGGTGAGTGTACCCAACCTTGGAGAATTACAATCAGATTTGGGTATATAAAATAAAAAAACATTACCCACTTTATCACTTTGGAGATTCCCTTGTGAAGCCTTTGTTAGGAGTGATCTTCTCTGAAATCAAAGCCTTTCGCTCCCCAAACATTGATTCTCAAAAACACTGAAGAACAGGTTTTTCTTCTCTAAAGATTGATTCTCAGAAATACAGAACAGATTTTTCCCTTCTCAGAGCCTCTTCCCTGCTACAATGACGACCTCTTTCCAATCATGCGCTCCTCAAAGACCAGGAGATGGATATATGTATAAAAAATTTCTCAAATCTGCTCCAAAAGGATTGATGCAAGCTTCAGTTATGGTGCCGTCCAATGCATTGATTGGAGTGACTCAGATTTGGGATGGAGTGGCTCTGGTCACTCCTCTCCAACCACTCTTAAACGTATAAATTTTCTACCACTTAAGATTAAATTTACACATGCAGTGTTTGAAATTTTGACTATATAAGTTTCAACCAACCCTGCCAGTGGAATAAAGCTTTCAATTAATACATTCCAGTGAAAGTTACCGAATTGCCATATATTTATTGAACCCTGCTACGTGTGTATATATATATATGAATACACCCAAATGTTATGTATTTGCTTACTTATGAATAATGATAATTCCAAAAGGGTTACATTGAAATTAAATTAAAAAACACATATAAAGGGTGTAGATGTGTGTAGAAATACATTTGCAAAAAAGAGCGTTAAATAGCTCAGATTCTGGCAACAATGAATTCACCAGATCCATTCAAAATACAATTATCAGCTTCAAGGGCACTGTAGAACTTGAGCGATGAAAATCAACTGAAAACTTACATGTGAAACTGTTATTGCATAATCCATACATTCTATAACCTGACTTCTGTAAGCTTGTCATTTCCTCCTAAAAAATTATACATTAAGTTTCATACTGTCCATCTGTAGTACCTGGACTGACTCTTTATCTAGCTAAACCAATGCTTTTCTTATAACATATCGAGGGGAGGGCAAATTACAATGGCCCTCCTGCCCTTCTGCCATAGCACACATACACATTCATAGAAGTATTGAAACAATACCTTAGAGAGAAGAATCCTGTTTGGGACAGTGAGGTGAATTGCACAGGGCTGAATCCCCTGCCCTTCCCTTACGCTTATCTTGGCAACACTAAGTAGTTAATTATTTCCAGAAACTTCTTTACTAATTATGGTCATAAGTACAAGGCCATTACAAAATAGAACAATTTATCGTACAAATAGAAGTCCCACAAAAACATTAAGGAATGACATTTGAAGAAGCTTGTAGTGGCTCATCTTGGCAACACTAATTAGTTAATTATTTCCAGAAACTTTTTTACTAATTATGGTCATAAGTACAAGGCCATTGCAAAATAGAACAATTTATCTTACAAATAGAAGTCCCACAAAAACATTAAGGAATGACATTTGAAGAAGCTTGCAGTGGCTCATCTAAAAGTTTTTGGTTGCATAAAATGTGCTCTTATTTATACCTACAAAATGGAGATGTATAAACTTGATGCAAGAGCAACCAAATATATATTTGTGTTACTTATTGTGTGTAATGTCCCCTTTTTTCCTAGGACAATGTGTTTCCAGCTCAGTGTCACCAGAGGGTTTTCGCAATGTGCTCTCTGAGGTTTTTTCTTAGGCTTGTGGATCATACTTACTATTTATAGTAAGTCACTGGGTCTCTGGTTTGGTCGGCTGACAGAGTTCTTTATTTGGCATAGTTATATCCTGGGATTATTTTAATTAATATTGGTCCTATGAATTAAATATTAATAACGACAAACAATAAAGTTAAATAATTTAACTTTTGTGTTATTAATAAATTAAAAGGGGGATATAAATTATTTTAAATAAATACTTTTTATATTAAAGTATAGCGCCCAAATTTAAAAAGGATGAATGGCAAGAAATAAAAGTAAATTAAATGAAATGAATTTTGAAATGCAATTTGGTGTGGAGTTGGGAAATTTTTAAAAGGGGATTGTGAGCTCTTTGGAGGGTTATGTTGGATTATTCTATTTCTCATTTGAAACCCTTGCGGGTTCTAGAGATTGAACCTAGTTCATCTCAAACTTCTGGAGGACGGAACCCCTCTTGGAGAATATCATCCACGGTGGTGAAAGATCCTCTCTGGGTGATTGCCAATAGATTCAATTCAAAGTCTATGCTTGTGCTTCATTTGTACATGAAAAGTAATCGATTTACATTCCTAGCAAGAAGGTTGGACTTATTATACAGTTTTTAGGTGATGCTATGAATCCCAAATTTCAGTTGTCAAATGAGAATATCTTGTAGATATAGTTGTGGGTATTGTTTTCTTTAATTCCTTCAACCTAGGCAATCATTTTAATATATTGTTAAGGGGGAATTGATGATTAAAGTTTTTATCTTGAGAAGCTGTACACCCCTAGCTGGTCGTACCTTCATACTTGGCCATACCCCTTGAATTGTTGATAAGAGCATTTAGAAGCTAGGAATGGTTTTGGGCATTGCATAAATATTGTTTCCATAGCTGAATGATGGTTTCTGGATCATTGAATCAAGTGTTTAAGCTTATACTGAAATTCTGAAGCTACCGTACATTTGCTTGCCATGTGCTGAATGTCATACCTCCTTGATTTATTCGATTGGGTTGACAGGGGTCTTTAATGGTTATGGGTAATGTTTCGTCACTTTTCGCTAGCACGATAATGTAATAGTCCAGGACAAGTTTTTTGTTTTTTGCAATGAGATTACAATTCAACACGCACAGTTAAGGTTAGCACAAAACCAAAACGATGCGGAAAGTAACTCTAACCAGAATGTACACCAAGATCCCGATGTGGCCAAGGTGTGAGCATTGGTCAGAGGATCTAATGCAGATGCAAACTGAAGGGAACTCTAACCAAGAATGCGCCTATGCAGACGAGCATATGGTCAGAGGATCAATGCATGATGAACAGAATGTAACCCTAACCAAGAATGGCGCCAAGTGATGGCGAGCATATGGTCAAAGGGTCCCTAAACTACTCAACTGAAAGTAAATAGGCGGCAAGCCAGCCTCTTCCACTTATTCAGTGGGAAATACAATAGATTAAATGCAAGATAAGAGAAGAATGGCTAATAGTACTACTAACAGCTTACAATATGCCAGAATGATCATTTAAATCTAGAGTTTTCAAGTCTTCATTGCTGCAACTGTATAGAATGTCTTCCAAAGACCAAATGTAACTTTCAATGCTCAGTCCCAATCAAAGGACAACTTTCTTAATTTTGATATATCAGACCTGCAACATAAAATGGAGAAATCTGCAATACAATACTCACTAGAATACTCATATCTTGCTCAATTCTCACTCTATTGACTTGAAATCAAATGCAGATTGCCCTAAGTATGATGGCGCCCCAAATGAAACCCTAAAACCTCACCAAACACCCTTCATTCTTTTTGCACAAATTCCAAGACCACATCAGAAAAGTACGGCCCTCTTAAAGGGGCGATTTTGCTAGCTAAAATCAGAAACTGCAAAATAAAATCCACAAACTTGCAAGTAGGGTCGCCCCCAGTAGACAAGATGATATGGAAAGTACCCAAAACAATATCTTTTTGTATTTTTGATTTATGAATGAAAACTGCCTACAGCTATGCAACATCAGCAACTCTGAAATATGACAAAATGCTTGAATAACATCTACCAAATGCAATGAAACTCAACTACAATGCAAATAACCCAACTACAAGCTAACCTCTCAACTAGTTGCTATCTTTCAAGCAAGAAGATGAGCCAATGCTAGGAGGTGTGCTTTCCTCGAAGCGAGTGCCTGAAGACAATTCAACAGCGTAACGGTGTAGTAGACAAAAGATCCCAAATGAAGAGCTGAGGCCTGAATATAAAGACATGAAGAGAACCATCTAGAAGCTTCAAGAAGGGCGCCCAAAACCCTAATTTCAAATTCAACATTTCCCTCCAAAAGATGGTGTCCTTTTTCTCTTACTGAAATATTTCACTTTTTAAAATAAAAGTCAATCACCTTAAGTAGGCGTCCATTTCACTAGCTCAATATTTGACTTTTAAAACATAATTTATCTCCATGACGCCTTGACCCTTTAAGTCCCCCTTTTTAAAAACAACATGAAGTTGTACTGCTAGGTAAAGGGGTGTTATAATATTAAAATATAATATTATAATGAAAAATACTTATCTCTCCAAGAAAAATGCATCCAAGGCCAAAAACTGAAGTGCCAGCTGAATCAACTGAAGAAGAAGACCAACTGAACTGAACCCAACCTGTCCACTGCTAAAAATAGTAAATTCATGAAGTTGCTCGGAATGCCAAACTGACCATACCACTGCGAAGCTCTCTGAAAACCCAGAAAGAATCCGCAATCCGATTTCCAAACTTCAAGCAACAACCACCTCAAAACTAGGAAACCCTAATTTCACCATCCGAGTAGCCTACGGGTCTCCGGAATAGGCCAACGGTCAACAGAAACGATCACATCTGAGAAGGGGACATTACGGATAAGATCATTCTAGACCATTGAAACCAACGATCAACTTGCAAGTTGATTTTTTTTTGAATTACATCCATTACCTCCTCATTGGTCAGGTACATTTTTGGCCTATGATACCTCTGTGGTTTGATTTGCAAAATGAGGTTTAGAACAAAAGAGTTTATTGTGGATGGTTGATTTAAAATGATTTAATTAGCTGATTATACAAATCTGAGCAGAAAACTGGATTTAATGCTGTGTTGGATTTATTAGAGTTGCCCATACAATTTTGCCAGCCGTACATGTCCCTACAAAACTAATCGGGTGGTTTGATTAAGAGGCTTGTTGATTGTGGGCATCATTTCAATGAACTTTCTTGTGTATCAGAATCATTTTAAAGCATAAAGGAAAGTGCTTGAGTTGCAAATTGAATTTTTGGTTGAAGTTGTACATTTTGGAGCTGTCGTACAGCTGGAAGTGGGAGTCCTCCAACTTACTTTGACTGTAGAGTGTTGCTGGGCAGTTTGATATTAGCTGAGGAGTTGATTGAGATTTCTGTGCCTATATGTGAGCATCATTTACATCTCTAGCAGCCTACAATGTGCTGCAGTCCATTTCTAATCTAGACGTGAAGCTCTAGGAGGACGTGGGAGCACCTATTGCTGTGGCTTGGAGAATTTTCATCTTCAAATTCCTCTGTTTGATCTGAGTTTGCATTCTTGGCCTTGTCACATCTTATACCAAGTCTGAAGTCTATTTCTATTCATTCAAATGTAGGCATATTGAAATTAAGAGTTTGATTATCAGCATCACATGAGCATTCAGTCTGAAATAAATCGTGTATCTCATGTTGCTACTATTCTTAGATGGTTAGGATCTGAAAGATACTTTGTTGCAGTTATTTCTGAGTTCTCATGTTACTAAAATTAGAACTTACAATTGCTCAGAAAAAGCCTTTAGATCAGTATTTGTTATTCAGCATTAGATACTATTGTATATCAGTTCAAATTAAAGCATTGTGATTTGGTTATCAAATGTGTTATGCATTTCATTTGCAAACGGTTCTGACTCATGCCATGGAATGAACTGAATGTGATTTAAATGGAACATATACCAAACTGAAAACATTGAGCAAAAACTCTAAGTCAAAACTCAGAACGGGGTTGGTCATTATAGTGGTATCAGAGCTCTAACCATCCTACCAGCCAATGGGTGATAAAAAATTATGAGCATGAGTGACCAAAAAAGTAGGTACCAAGAAAACATGGGTGATCGTATGGTGCAACTCTTGGAAGCATTGGTTTGGGAACAAGATAGAGCCCCTCAGTTAGCACAGGAAACCAATCAGCGAATGGCACAACTAATACAAAGAATGGACAAAATGGGACAGGGTAACGTAGTTGGGGAACATGGAGTTGGTATCAATAGAATGGTGCAGCCATGGCTAGGTCTCTTATGCCAAATTCTCCACCGAGAAAAGAAGCACCAATTGAACTCACTTTGGTTGAGCAGCAGGAATAGTTTAAAAATGATTGGTTAGCTGCAAGGCCGGGTTTCTAGCATGACATATCACTATGGGATTATATAGAGCTCAGGATGAGTCATATGCCCAACAGGGGCAATAGAGGATACCATAGTGACTTACAAAGGGAAGATGGAAAAATTAGCATACCTTATTTTGACGGGTCCAATGAGATTTCAGCGAGAGCATGGGTTTAGATGGTGGACACATACTTTAATCAAAACCCCATGCCTAAAGAGGAATCTTTTAAATATGCAACTATGCACCTTGGTGGAGTTGCACATAAGTGGTGTCATCATGAGATGATCAAATTGGAGCGTACTCAGATTACATCATATACTGAGTTCACTGAGAGACACATAGAGAGGTTTGACAAGAAGGAACCAGAACTTCATTCCAAGGAGGTGGCAAAGTTGAGACCTCGTGCATTCAATGAAGAGCAGAGGGTTGAAGAGAAGTTTACAGCAGAAAAATCAGATGAAGTGGTTGCTATGAAGCTTGATGAATGTGAGACAGAGCCTCAGGATGACTCTTGGGTCATGCATGCAAATGTTGTTGATGAAGTTGTGCATGAAGAAGTTGACGAACAGTTGTCCTGAATACTTCCTTAGAGCTATCCAATGAAGTTGAGATACCTTTATATGATGGGCATGAGGAAAACAAGAGTGATGACGTTTTTGGATCAGCTAATAGTGATGATTCTTTAACCCATGTGGGTAATGGTGACATAGGTGGCTTTGGGTTGGACTTCCAAATCAACCTTATGGAGAATGATGATTATGATGATTTCAGTGATTATGAGTTGGAGAGTGACTTATTCTGAAAGGCAACTACTCAAGAGGAGCACGGAGGACATTTACTCTCTAAACAAATTGATTAACCTATTTACACTTGGGATCCAAGTGTATTTGTAGTTGTACCTAAGTTTGACAAGGATCCTCATTGGGATGAATTCCTTTTTGTTGGTAATGATGTCCTTACTTCATCCCGAGAGCCATGCAAAGAGGAGGGTATTGATTGTGATGTTTTCAATCTTGGAAAGGAATCTGATTTCATACTACAGGAAGCTGATTTTGAGGGGGGACCATGGGATCTAGGTGATTGGGGACCAAAGTATGATGAAGATTCGATTTTGGAAGAATCTTCTTCTACCCAAGCTGCTGTCCTAGCATTAGAGCATAAAGAATATAAAAAGGATGCCTTAGAGGAAATTGAATTTGAGAGGCA
>VDFB02186641.1:0-12996 GCA_007258455.2 Sequoia sempervirens
AAATCAGTTTGAACCTTATCGGATCAATATTCTATTTTTAGAAATTTTTGCCAGTATCCGTTTCCAAAGAAACCCAGAAAAACCCAAAAAAAGTTACTATTTTTAGAAAATTTCTAAAAATAGCAATTTTCCTAAGAAGTAGGGATGAAAAACTGAGATCTGGGTTTTGTAGATTAAACTTCTTTGAGTAGACCCAGATCGTCAGATTTTGAAAATTTTGCGTTTTAACCCCTCATGCAAGACATGCACACCCAAATTTTGACCTTTTTGACTGATTTAACAAGACTTTTACTCATTTCCTCAAAATGTCTAAGTGTAACAAAAATTTTAATTTTGGGGTACAACAGGGTGCTGAAGGATCTGCTCACTCTCCCACGTGGCATCTTCCCCTTGTAGATCCTTCCATCTAACAAGATATTCCTTGATTGTTTTGCTTCTCAACTTCCTCTCACGAATATCCAAAATCTCATCTAGAATCAAGATCAACTTGCTCTCCTCATCAAGGGGTGGAAGCTTTGCTAAAAGTTGAAACTAGAACTTGCTGTCCAAGTGCCTTCTTGAGGCATGATATGTGAAACACGTTATGAATCCTGCTGTCCTCTGGTAGCTCCAGCTCATAAACACCTCACCCACTCTCCTGATTACCCTATAAGGGCCATAAAACCGCGGTCTCAACTTCTTGGCACCACTCTTCTTCAATGATGATTTCTTGTATGGTTGCAAGCGATGTTAGACCAAGTCCCCAATTGTCTGTTTGTTCTAAGCATGTTGTAGATTATCCTTAAGTGACTTAAGGATATCTTGATTCTCTTGAATCCCATCCTTGGCCTTGGGCGCCCTACTATCACCAAATGCCATATCCATAAATGAATAAGCATCATAACCGTATAAAGCTCTGAAGGGTGACATCCCAATGGACATGTGATAGGTGGTATTATAGCAATACTCACCCAAACATAACCATCTAACCCAGGCCCTCTGTTGCCTCGCAACATAGTTGCATAGATAACTCTCAATCCATTTGTTCACTATCTCTATTTGCTTGTTTGTCCGAGGGTGATAACTGGTGCTCAGAGTCAACTTTGTTCTCAACAACCTGAATAAATCTTGCCAGGAAGCACTGAGGAAGCGGCTGTCCCTATCGTTAGCAATATTCTTTGGTAATCCATGTAACCTAAATACCTCTCTGAAGAATAAGTCTACCAATTGGGGTTCCCTGTACTTTGATGAAATAGCCATGAAGTGTGCAAATTTAGTCAACTGATCAACCACTACAAAGATATAGTCTCTACCTTGCACGTTCGGAAGACAACTGATGAAATCCATCAATATGCTGTCCCACTTCTTCTCTGGAATGGGCAAGGGCTACAATAGGCCAGTAGGGAAAGTGTGTTCCGACTTGTTTTGTAGACAAGTGGAGCACTCTCTAACATGGTGTAGAACATCATCTTTGAGGCCCTTCCAAGAGAACCTCTCTCTAATCTGCCTGTAGGTTTTGAAGAAAACTGGATGTCTCGCCAAAGGAGTGTCCTGAACAACTCTAAAAATTTGCTCCTTCAACTTAGATTCAGGGATAAAATAGCTTCTGTCCTTGCAGTAGATGATATCATCCACTACCTTGTACCTAGCATCCTGAATTTTGCTGTCCATCAACTCATAGACAAATGCATTCTTGGAGTACTCAACCACGAGATGAGATTTCCAATATGCTGAAATCTCGGACAAGGAACATATGGCGAGTTTCCTAGATAGAGCATCGACAACTATGTTTGTCATAACCCAATTGTTATTGCATTTAAATTAAAATATGATAAAATTGAATTATTGAGGAAATTCAATATGTTGAATGAAAATTTGATATTTTTTTTGAAATGTTTGAAAGAAGTTGACCGTCTTTTGACCATGTGATCTTTTGAACTATCTTATACTTTATAATGATTGAACGTTATTGATGAATTGTGTAAGTGCAAGTGTGTGCAAATGCAGGAAAATAGGTTGAAGGACGAGAACAGGGTTGAGGTAGGATTGTTTAGCCGGATTGAATGGTAAGCTTGATGGAATTTGGGTGCACGCACCACAAAACGACAAGATGTCTGCATTTGAAAGTTCATATAGGAGATTATATTAATCTGATTTGAAATGATTCAATGATTGAAAAAATAGGCTTGTGGAATGATATACATGTGATTTGTTATTTAGTTGTCTATTTCAATCTTGTATTTTTGAAAGTTTAGAAAGAAAACGATAGCATGATTAAACATATTTGAATGTAATTTAAAAGGCATGCTTGTGAAGGATAAGAAAACCACTTTATTTAAAAATCATT
This sequence comes from Sequoia sempervirens, assembly GCA_007258455.2. Classification (NCBI taxonomy): domain Eukaryota; kingdom Viridiplantae; phylum Streptophyta; class Pinopsida; order Cupressales; family Cupressaceae; genus Sequoia; species Sequoia sempervirens. Next base: position 2,327 of record VDFB02186641.1, read on the forward strand.
ATTCGAATAAAATAAAAGTTTATTCTTTGCTTGAAAGTGATTGAATACTATACTGTTATAAACATAAAATAGTGATAAATAAATATATATATGTCTCTCTCTATATATATATATAAGCACATACGTATATAAACATATGCAAACTCTTTGTAAATTGAATATGAGTTTGAATTCATCGAATATTGTTGTTAAATTCTGATAATAAATGAAAAGAGAATAAAACATGTAATAATATCGTAAGGAAGATATTATGAAATAGTGGCCTGCATTTGAAATTAAGGCAAGATATTCAAATTTCAGTAGTGGGGCGGCCAAATTAAAGGTAATTATGAAATGCAACGGCCCCATAATGGAGCGAACAAGTAAGGAAAATAGGGTTTTTCCATTTTGGTAGCACGAATCACTTGGAAAGAATCAACAGGGGTCTAGCAGTGGCGAAGAGGAATCAAGAAGAAGAAAAGCAAGTGAATCGACCCATCAAGAAAAATAGGAAAGAGCTGAGGAAAGGCCACGAACAAGGTAAAAATCGAAGTTTGATTGTTGTACATGCTTGGTTTTTCAGTACAAACCATTCAAAATTTTTATTCAATGGTAAAACATTAGATGTCCATTAATTGCAAGCATATTTGCTTTAGTACTAGGGTGTTTTATGTTTGAGATCGATCATTTCCTTGAAAAATGTTGCAGGGGCTTATCGGCCAACCTTGCAAGCACTAAATCTGTGCACCTTCCTTCCATCGGCATGACAGTCGAACCTGATTATGCGTTGTATGATTTATTGTTGTCACCTGCATTCATTATTTCTTGCGTGTAAGTTTTAATAACCATTTCATGGTTAATTGGATAAATCCGATAGCTAGAATCATTGTTTTGTATTAAAAAATTTAAAATCGTTTATTGTTTCCCTCTAAGGGTAACGATTGTATCTCTATTGTTATCCTTCACTAATTGTTGTTCTTCTTGTCGGCTAGGCCAAACAGGTATGCTGCACCAAATGGGTGCGAAGGTTGCAATAATCATTCATAGAATGATGTATATATATGTCATTGTTATGTAAGCATGTTGCTTTGTTCACCACAAACGATGACCAGCGATGTCGTTCATACCATTGGAATTACACTTACGTGTAAAGTTCATTTGTATTTCTCACAATCAGAGGGTTCGTAGTGAAACTTCGCGATTTCATCATGCAACTCTCTTCCATAGAGAAAAGCGTGAAAAAACGTGAGAAGCATCATAAGCGTAAAGCTGCAGAAGAAAGGAAACTAGTCAATGAATGGCCAGTTTAAGTGTGCGGAGATTTCCAGGATTGCTTGAGTTGCTGACAAGTAGTGAATTGACAGTTGAGACATGTGACGACCTTCAGATGGTGATGCAGTCAACAACCTCGTGGAGGGGTTACTTGCTCGAGATTGTGGCTAGTGAACTCCAGATCAAGACGTCCCACCTTTTCAAGATAGACATCAGACACAGCAGTTAACTTGATGCTTCTTTCCGAGTTAACTCGTTGTTCCACATTTCATGCCATGTCTGTCTTGGAATCATCAATGTATAGTTGGAGTTTTCATTTCAATAAGGACGTGCATGTTGCACATATCCATTTAGTTTAGTTTTGTTTCAGTTAGCTGATGGTAGCTTTCCAGTTAACTGTATAGTTTCCTTTATTTAGGGTTTAGGAATAAAATCTTGCATGCTTGCAAGACTGTAGTTGACTCAAGGTGATTTTAGGGTTCCCTACACCTTTGATATCTATAAATAAGAGCTCTTTGCTCATTTGTAATTAACTTTTGCACATGATAGTAATATATGCTGCGCCACCTTGCCTGTAATATTGTTGTTTTGTATCTGTTCACGAGCTTTTACTGTGATAATAAATGGCTGCACCACCTTGCTTGAATGTTATTCTTATGGTATTTGTTCATCTTAGTTAAATGGAGTGGCTAGTTTGATCGTTTATTGTATGCGTGTCTTGCGAATGCAATTTGCTGTCCTAGTTGGCTATCTTATGCTATGTTTAATAGTTGTTCTTTCAATCTACGCCTCGAATATGGGTTCCTCCTCAAAAATTTGGGAAGAAGAATTATCATTTTAAGTGTTGTGCCTAATAGATTTTATTTCAGCCTATGCCTCAGATAGGGGTCCCTCCTCCTTGGAAATCCTGTTGTGGAGTTTATTGTAAAGACATTCCTGCTCCTTTTTCCTCATGCTTTGTTTTCTTGAGGAGATTGGATAGATTAAAGCATTTTAGTTTTAGTTGTAGTTAGTGATCTGCGAAACCAGAAAATCCTTAGCTGCAACGTTCTTGGTTTTCCTAACCTTGTGCCTCTTCCAGCTGAGACAAAAAGATAGGAGTTAGATTACTTTACTTTTTCACGCAAATCAGCATAAGAGGGAACTTCCCCTCCTAATTTGAAGAGCAGTCATTACGCACTGTGCATAGTTGTCCGTACCAACTCGCACTCTAGAGGTTCTAATTATTACACCAACACTTTGTATAAATTAAAGACACAAAAATCAGTGATAAGGTTTCCCTTTTAGCGTGTTGTGGCTTTGATATAGGTGTGGAAGGTTTTGAGACTGAGCGCAGCTTTTTAGAAGAGTATGAAATCTGTCAGGACTCTTGCAGCTACTCTACCTGCTTTTTGGAATAATGTGCATTGAAATATGGCATTGCCACCTTGATAAGTGATGTGGAGGGTGCTGTGGTGTCATAGAAGATTATTTTCCCCTAGCTGCTGCTCAAGGGAAATCTGCAGGAGAAAAAAGTAGTCACCAGCTTTTATAAGAGGTGTGTGGGTGTAGGAAAGGTGTGATGTGGGTCTACCAAAGGAGCAAACATTCTTGTCAAGGTGGCGTTGCAGTTGGAAACAAATGCATGGTTACAGCCTTTAAGAGTTATTGCAGCATAGTGGAAAAGAAGAATTATTTGTCATCAGCAAAACTAATATTGAGGACAGGAGATACATCAGCTTTAAGTTCAAAATTTAAGGTCAGAGTTGTACTCATTACCATCATTATATATATATATATGTGTGTGTGTGTAAATTTGATGATTTATTTTATAAGCTCCTAAATTATATAATCATGAGTTCACTGAGATGAACGTTGTGCAGCTGAAATGTGGTATTTGTTTATACATTGTTATCTTGCTATCAATCTTCTGTTTATTCAAACATTTACTTCAGAAACCAGAACAATTTCTTAGTAATATTTCATCAAACAAGTGCTTAAACACTTTTCAATACAGCCTATTACACATACAGCATTTCTCTCTTGTCATGTACACAATAATAAAAAATGTTAATAGCAGCCAGCTAGTTTGCAAAGAGAATCATAGGGTCATTTGAAGGTCTGCTAGTTTGTTCATTTACAACTTAATTGACTTCCTCTTGATCAATGTTATCTCATTGTAGGCATGTAGAGTGACATAATAGGACCTTTTCCCTTTTCCATTACCAAACAAGACATCAATAGTACCGAACTGTCCAATGAACTCCAAAGCAATGACCCTATTAGACATATACTTAGGCAGCTTGAAAACATCTGCACTTAAACCATGAAGCCTGGTCTTGCTGTAATTATTACCAAAGTACCCATCTCCTCTACAACCACCCCTGATTCTATGAATATTCTTTTGATAGATTTCACTAGATCCTCTTCCTTGATGGCTATTGGTATTGGGGAAAGGAACTTTTCGACAAATCCATAGTATGAGGAAGACTTGGAAAGAATGTGAGTCAAGGTAGGGATTGGGGCATGTTTGCTGCTCTATCTGATAAATTAAATACATGAATTAATAACAGAGTTGACAATGCATATCGGATATAGGAGTAAAATATATCTTTATTCGCTCATGAAATTATTACAAAAGAAGACCAAAGATGGTCACCCAAGGATTAGAGTCAATCCGACTACATCATACTACTCTTCTTGACGATATTCAATGTATTTAAAGGGCCCAACAGTTGCCAAGAACACAACCGTCAACCAACCAATGCTTATAACTACCGGAACCCGACAACCAATTAATACATGGTCGGATAACCAAATATTACCGAAGCATAATAATAGATATTCTACACCGACTACAGGGCATACTTTGTAGCTTATGTAGAATCAATCATTTTGAGGTCTATGGGGCCAAAGAAATTTGGATTTTGATGCAAAATTAAGTGTACAAGGTAAGAGGGTAATTTGAATCTCTATTTTCCTTAAAAAATTGGCCATCTCCTCATAAATGTTCTCCTCAATAACACAAGCAAAATCAAAGGTCAAATGCTGGTTTTCTGGAATACCTCTCATCCTATAGATTAATGCAAATTGATACTCATGCACATGCACATCATTCTCTCAATTAGAAACAAAAGAAAGTATTCTACATTCATCAACATCTTTCCAAAATGAGTTGATGGGAATAACGAATTTAGGTAATTGTTGATGTTTACCATGAGTCTCCCTATTGACAAATGGAGTTATTGATACTTTCCCAATAATTTAGGGTTTGATTGGAAGGGAGCTTGGTTGAAACCCAATATCTTGGGTATATGGTTTGAAGAGATTAACAATTTTTAGGGGTCAATTATTTCCCTTCAACTTAATTTTCCTTGTTTTAGTACCATAGAATTTAACAAAAACAAAAATCTACTTAGAACAAGAATTGTTAGAAATGTTAGAATAGAATTATTATTACATCATTATTATATTACATAATATATAACTACTTACATAGTTATAAAGTAGTTGATCGGAAATGCCCGAATCAGGTTGGTAAATAACCAACCTTTATTTGTATTTATACACTTTTTCCCTCATAATCAAATCGCTCGTTTGCTCTCAATTGTTTACAATGGTATCAGAGCGAATCATTTATGAGCCTATGCATTAAAGTTAGGAGGTTAAAATTTTTGGAGAAGAGTCTATGGTGTTTGCTGATGAATTTTTGAAGCAACGCCAAGCCTAAAATCCTACTCTGTTAATGTAATGAGTGAAACGAACGTGCAAATTTAAAAAATGAAGGCATTTTGCTATCCTCTTTTACTCTAATCGACAAAGGATTTTCAGCGAGACCCTTTCCGGGGGAAGCGTATTCTCTTAGTGGTATATTGCAAAAGAACGTTTTGCTGGGTATATTTTGAAAGAGGCATCGAGGGAAAACCATGTCACGTATGGCAGAAGAGTCTGCATCACTTGGACAGAGATGAGACACAATCAAAACAACAGACTGAATGCATTTGCTAAAGCCTTGAAAAGGAGGAATACATGGAGATTTAAAAGGTGCAAATATCTTGAAATTTTCTGAAGTTTTTTTTTAAGAAGTAGAAGTATTATTTTTATTTTGCACTTAAAATTCAAAATTTGGAGCAATTGTTGGTTTTTTAGACAAAATTAGAGTTTGAGTTAGATTGGAGTTATAAGGACAATGCAAACAAAACGAAATGGCTCCAAGTGCACTTAAATTCCACCTAACCGACTCACAACTCGTGAAGGGTGAAAACTATGCCGCTTGGAAAACCAAAGTACAAATGCAATTAGAATTTGAAGACCTTTGGGAAATTGTTTCGGGAAATACAACCAGACCTACAACAACTGATGATGATCAAAACAAGTTTGAAAAGGCCAACCAAAAATCCAAATTAATCATTCTATTTGGTGTGTTAGATGAGGTTCAACCTCACATTCGCACTGCAACCTCTGCAAAAGATGCTTGGGACCGCCTCAAAACTGTCTATGAGGCTAAAAACCAAAACCAAATCCTTCATCTGCAGCGTCAGTTGCATTGTCTCCAAATGCAAAATGGTGAGAAGGTAGAAGCTTTCTTTAGAAGAGTTGACGAACTGAGAACTACACTTCAAGCATTAGGGGAAGAAGTCACAGATGACTCTCTTGTACCAATAGTCTTGAGAGCACTACCCCCTTCATTCAGAGTGTTTGTCACATGTTTAAACGTGGCTCATAAAACACCCTCATTTGAAGAATTGGTCAACTTGTTTCAACAGGAAGAAGCAATGTTTGGTGAGACTGACACTCAAATCAATAAGGCCCTAGTAGTAGAAGGGAAAACAACTTGATCGTCGAAGTGTTCCATTAGGACAGTCAAACCAAAGTCAAGACAACTCTTCCAACAAGAAAAAGAAATGCCTCATTTATGGTAAAAAGGGTCATGAACTCAAAGAATGCTGGTATAATTCCTATGCCAATAGTGAATCCAATAGCAAAAAGCCACAAAAATCTTTTCAAGGGGATAAGAAGAAGAATCCCCAATGGCAGGAAAAGCCCAACAAACAACAAGGCAATGTTGCATCAACATGTAACCCAGATGAAGAAGATTTCCTGTATGTTGTAGAAACAAAGGATTCCACATCTAACAAATCAATTTGGTATGTTGATTCTAGTGCATCCAGACATATGACAAGGGAACAAGAATGGTTTTGTGACCTAACTCCATCCACCTCCTATGGGCATGTTTCATTGGGTGATGATACCTCATATAAAGTTCAGGGAATTGGTGATATTTCCCTTCCATTGAGAACTCATACATGTCTACTTACAAAGGTTCTGTATGTACTTGGGCTCACTAAGAACCTACTTTGAGTAAGTCAATTACTTGAGCACAACCTGCAAGTTGAATTTGGTCAACTCAATGGTGAGAAACTGTCTTATAAAGACAAAACTGGCAATGGAACAATTGTAGCTCGTGCTTCAGGGGTAGGCAAGATGTTTCAGTTGGTTGATGTTTCAAATGAAGACCAAGCCCTTGTAGTGAAAACTAACACATCCACAACTCTTTGGCATAGGAGATTCAACCACCTTAGCTTTGGTTATCTTCTTGCATTGAGTAAGAGGAATATGGTGAGAGGACTTCCCCCCATTCAAAAAACAAAAGTTATCTGCTCACATTATCTTGTTGGGAAACAACATAGGGCTCCTTTTCCTGCTGTAGAAAATCGAGCCTCCAGTCCCTTAGAATTGGTTCACATCGATCTCTGCATACCTATGCCATGCAGTCACCAAAATGCTCGGTATTTTCTTCTCTTTTGTGGATGATTATACAAGAAAAATGTGGGTCTACTGTTTGGCTCACATGAATGAGTCATTTGAGAAAATTTAGGAGTTTAGAGCTCTTGCAGAACAGTCATCTGGTCAAACTCTCAGAGCCCTTTGGTCAGATCAATGGGGGGAATTCACAAGAAATTTGGAGCGAGCTTACAAAAACATGGAATACAGAGACAATTGACCACTGCACATACGCCACAACAAAATGGTGTTGCAGAGAGGTGTAATCGTATTATTGTCGAAATGGTGTGGTGCATGTTGAAGGATGCAGATCTTGCTCCTGCATTCTGGGCTGAAGCAGTTCACACAACAGTGTATTTGTTGAATCAAGCACCCACCAAAGTGCTTGATAATATCACACCAGAAGAAGCTTAGACTGGGAAAAAGCCCTCCATTTCACATTTCAGAGTGTTTGGATGTACTGCCTTCATGCACGTCCCCAAGGTTCAGAGAACAAAATTGGATGATAAGTCTGTAAAGTGCATCTTTCTTGGATATAGTTCAGAATCGAAGGGATATCAGCTTATGGATACAGTAAAAAAGAAGGTGTACATTAGCAAGGATGTAGTTTTTGATGAGGAATTTGGTAGTCGAACCCCTTCCTCTTCATCCCCTGTACATTCCCAAACACCACGGTTACTTGAACCTGCTGATGAGGAAGTTGATGAAGAGACTCCATATGACATTTTGTTTCTATTGGACGAATTTCCCCCTTTCTCACCAGTTCCATCCTCATCTTCTGTACACAAGAAGTTTCCTAAGTGGTATCAAGCCACAATAAAGGATGCTAAAGATGATGCAGTTGTAGACACATCTTTTCGTGGGCCTAAGACTCGCAACCAGTCTTGTGAAGAAGTGAATATGGCCCTTATGTGTACAACTATGTAGAGTTCCGAACCTGAAACAGTGTAGCAAGCTCTTGAGTCACCACCTTGGAAAGATGCTATGGATGCTAAATATCAGGTACTTCTAAGGAACCATACATGGGAACTTGTTGACCTTCCACCAGGGAAGAAGGCTATTGGCTGCAAATGATTTTTCCAGATCAAATACAAGGGGGACGGTAGCATTGACAAGTATAAGGCCCGACTTGTGGCTAAGGGCTATGCACAAAAGGAAGGCATTGATTATGATGAGACTTTTGCTCCTACAACAAAGATCAAGACTATCTGTATGGTATTGGCTATGGCAGCGCAGTTTGGGTGGAAAGTTCACTAGATGGATGTCAAGAGCGCCTTCCTTAATGGAGATCTCATGGAGGAAGTCTATATGACTCAACCAGAGGGATACACTACACCTGGGCAACAACACAAAGTATGCAGACTTATCAAATCACTCTACGGTCTTAAAAAGGCTCCTCGAGCCTGGTATATCAAGATCGATGAGCATCTCCTTAACCATGGATTCATGCAGAATCCATATGATCCCAATCTCTACCTCAAAGAGCAAGGGGGGGAGATTGTCATTCTGATTGTTTATGTTGACGATCTGGTAATCACAAGGAGTTCTCCACAGATGATTGATGCAACGAAGAATGATCTCAAACAATCATTTGACATGACAGATCTTGGGCTCCCACATTATTGTCTTGGACTTGAAGTGTGGCAAAAGAAGAATCAGATATTTCTCAAATGAAGTATGCCAAGACACTGCTCGAAAGGTTCAACATGGAAGATTGCAAACCTATGTCGACCCCTATGGAGAGAAGTTTGCAACTTTCCCCCCACGATCCACCTGCTCAGGTGAATGCTACTCTTTATCGATAGTTGATTGGGAGTCTCATCTACCTGACCTATACCAGGCCGAATATCGGTTATTCATGTCAATTATCTTTCTAGGTTTATGCAGGTACCTAAGGTTGTTCATTGGAAGGCAGCAAAGAGGGTTTTGAGATCCATCCGTGGTACAGTGGCATATGGCCTAGAATATAAGCAAAATGCAGATTTTTCATTGTATGGATACATGGATGCGGACTATGCAGGTTCAGTGGATGATAGGAAGTCTACTTCAGGCTTCATTTTCTTTCTGGGATCTGGTCTGATTTCTTGGGGGAGCAAAAACCAAACCACTGTTGCTCGCTCTCCACAGAGGTAGAATATCATGCGGTAGGGGGGGCTATTTGTGAGGCAATATGGTTACGTTGCATTTTGCAAGGTATGGTTTGTTATCACGTAATCTAGCAGCGCTTGTTCCAAGGATAACCCCCCTACAAAACTTGTTTGTTTCATAGGTTTGTGATGTTCAAGTACGCAAAATGAAGCAATTTTCAATCCACCTCGAAGTGTGTTCCAAAGTCTCAAACAGTCCGTTTGAGCGTCCCTCTGCGTTCGTCTAGCGAAGACCTTCGAAACAAGTATCTTCGTGAACTCTCATTGTTTATACTTATTGAAATTGTGAAAAGTGTAAAAGCTCTAGAAAAAAGTGCTCTAACATTTTGAAGAAATTTTCTAAGTGTCAAAAGTGCAAAGGCAGGGTTTTTCAGCACCTATGCATTTAAATGTAAAGTTAGCCTTGTGCAAGGGCGTTGATTTTCAGCGCCCTTACACCAAGTCTCCATACTTAGCCATTTTTAAGTGGGCGGTGATTTTTCATTGTTTTGCACTTTTTACTAGTTTCTCCACTTTTCATGCCTTAATTAAATATGCGACTTTTTGTTCTTCTATCTCACTTGCAAATCACTTAAAAGTGGTTTTAGGTTATTTCTTATTCATTCTTGCCTTCTTTCTTTCACTTCTACCTATTGGGTGACCATCTTGCTCCTTGAGAACTCATGGTTTTGGTGCTCCGAAGCAATTTCAAGCTAGGTTTTCGTGCTTGTTCCAGGTACGTGGTATTTATGTTCTCCTTCATTGCTTTGCTTTTGGTCTGTGTTTTTAAATGCCTGGTTTGTAAATGCGTTGTGAGATTTTGATTTCTTGTTAATTTTCCATCATCTTATCTCTCTATCTCAATGCATTTTTGTCTTCTTTCAAATCTTTCCCCTTTTCTTATGTCGCGTGCAGGTCTTTCCTTTTTCCCTAACGTGTTTTGGTTCTTATCCAAACCCTGCTTCCAAGTCATGCTTTCTCCTTGTTTTTGTCGGGTTTTGATTCATTTTGTGCGTGCCCTTGTTTGTTGTTCTTCCATGTATGCGTGATTGAAAGCGGTGTTTTCTTTCAAAACTTCACCGTTCTCTATTTTCAATTATCTATCTATACGTTAAAGCGGTGAATTTTACCACTATTGCACATTGATTTCATATGCGCCCTTCTACATGTGAGCACTCCACAACTTCTTTTCAATTCCTTGGTCGAGCGGTGTTTTTGAACACCATTATACTTCGCTTGTGTTTTTCACTAACTCCTAGTGTAGGAGCGGCGAAAATCACCGCTCTTGCACGGAGTGACTTTCTTTGCTAAATGCCCAAGCACTAAAAAAACACACCACTGCACTTGCAATCCAATCTTCAAGAGACTAAGTGTCAGGGCGCTGATTTTCAGCGCTCTGACACATTTTCCAAACTTTCACACTAAGTGCAAGGGCACTAATTTTCAACACCCTTACACCTAAATTCATTTCCCTAAGTGCAAGGGCGCTGATTTTTAGTGCCCTTACACTTTTGGTAGCTTTGCCTTGAA
>VDFB02186642.1:0-19672 GCA_007258455.2 Sequoia sempervirens
TGGAGAGATATACGTCAATTTGTTAGCAGACCGATGCCTTATTGAACCAGTCCGGAAGGATTACGACGGAAAGGTGATCTATTTCAGGGTGCATGATGTTTTGCAGGATTTAGCACATCAAATTGCTGAGAAGGAAGAAAAATGCTTCTTTCAGGCAGGCAGAGGTTTATCTGAGTTTCCAGCGGACCTGTGTTCAGGGCACGTCAGAATTTCATTGCGGGAAAACAGTTTGACTGGTGTTCCAAAGGCATTCAGAGCTCCCAATATCGTCTTCTTGCTACTTGCTAGGAATCCTTCTTTGACAGAATTTCCAAAAGAGGCGATTGGGAGTATGACCGCTCTCAGGGTCCTTGATTTGTCAGTGACTGCCATCAAGTCGTTGCCAAAAAACATGGGGTGTTTGAAGCATTTAGTTTGCCTCCAGTTACGCTATGTGCCAATCAAGAGACTGTCCAATTCTGTCACTGCTCTCAAAAACCTTCAAATATTAGATCTTTATAAATCTGATATTACACAACTCCCATCCGGCATTTCTAAATTGACTTCCCTAAAACTTTTGGACGTTAGTTTCTGTAAGGATCTTCAGCGCATGCCTTATGGGATCTCACACCTTACGTCTCTGGAGTACCTAAATGCATTTTGTTCTTCAAATATTGGGTGGAACGATTGCGGAAAAAATAGGCTTTCAATTAGTCATTTGGGCACCCTAAACCAACTCAAAAGGTTGGGGCTTGAAAATAACGGTGAAATAATTCGAGAAGGAATGCTGGGAAGCATGAAGCAGATGGAGTGTCTACGGTTGCATCTCACAAATATGCAAAGGCTACCCCATGACATGACTGACATGTCAAAATTGAGGAAACTCTGGCTACAATGTCCTCAACTACTTGAAATAGAAAATTCATTTTGTGAATTCCAGCATCTGAGCTACGTTAGGCTCAGATGTAAAATGCTGAAACAACTACCTGCCTTGCACACACTTGTGAGTCTCAAGTACCTAGCTATAATTAGGTGCCCCGACGTAGAGAATTTCCCAGAGGAATTTGGCAAGGAAGGAGCATTTTCTAAGCTAGAGGTACTTTCGATGGTGGAGGCGGAGAAGATAGAGCAGCTGCCAATAGTGGAAGAAGGAGCACTGCCTTCACTTAAAACATTGACAATAATGAAGTGTGAGGCATTGCAAAGGATACCACAGTGTTACTGGAATTTGAGTAGTGTAGAAAAGATAAGAGTGTATGGTTGCTCAAAGGTTCTTCATGTCATGGCAGAGGAAGAAAACTTTATCAAGTCAAAGACGAAGGTGCAAACAGTAACATTATCTACAATAGAAACGCAAGCATTAGAAGAGCGCTACAGTGATATGCTTCGTGGGCGTGAACATCTTCATTACGGTGAATTTTGGTGTAACGAGATGTTCCAGTTTTTGGGTGACGTGAATCGATATTATTTGTTTTGAGTTATATTATTCAAAGTAATGGTAGTAAGTATTCAATAATAAAAAATTATACTTTATGTTCAATAATATGAGTTGTACATTATTTGGGAATGATATATGTAATTGTATGGGATAACAGTTAGATACGTATTAATCACTTATGTTTTTTAATTTGTTTATTTTTGTAATTTATATTTTAAAATTTGTTAGTAAAATTATTTTTAAATATGATAATGTTCTTCTTGTTTATTTTGTGAATGTGTGTGCCTATTAATTATTAATCTAAATGCAATATATATATTCCAAAAACAAGATGGACACAAAGGATCACTCTTCAAAGTCACCACGATAATACTCGATAATGTTTATTTTACATGTATTTGCTTCAATAATCATAGGTAAGTTATTCAATAAAATAGGAAAATCAGTTATAATTTTTTTAGTGTGGATGAAGTGAAAAAATATTATTGACTATTAGGTTATTAAAATTATGTGATTTTTTTAAGTGAAATTACACTTTAATTTATTAAAATTCTCCCACTCCATTAGGTCCCTTACCAAAATCAACCACACCACATTGCTTAGCTTTATTTATAGATTATCTAATACAATGTGATATTTATTATCCACAATAATTTCCTTTATTCTCATTAACAAAGGCTTTAACTACTAAAACTAAATGAGCAAAACATATATTAAAAAAACGTCCACTTGGAACATCGAATACTCTTTTGTTTATATAAGAAGGAATCCCTTCAACTCCCTCTTGGTCCCCATTTTTACAATAATGTGTTCCCTTTTTTAGAGCCACAAAGGCCTCCTATGGGAAAATTCCTAATTTGAGTTTTATCACTATCAATAGTATGTAGTTAATTATTATTTTTTATTTAAAAAAAATATAAAGACCTATAAACAACTATTGAAATTAATAGAAAGAAGTCCTCACAAATCCTCAATAAATTTATTAATGTAAGAAGGAACATTTTGGTAGTTCCCTAATTTAGTGGAAAACTAGTTTACATCAAAATTAAATCTTGCATTGATATCACTTATAGCCTAGGATGCACTTACACCAGCCATCTAGGTGAGGCTTTATTCCAGATGGTAGAAATTTCATTTTCACCTAAGGAACCTAGCCATGACATGCTCTTACACAAGTTTAAATACCTCTACATTTTTTCTCATTTTCTTCCTCTCCTTCTAGGATCTTGTTGGATAAAAAATCGTCCTCATTTTCTAATGTATTATTTCTCTTTCTTCCTAGCTTCTTGTGGGTTTAGATCCACTTCTATGATCATCCCCGTCTATCTTCTGTAGCTTTGCACATGTGATTTAAAATAAAATACAAAGTAAGGGAAAAAATTCCTCATTTTTTCTTCTCCTCTACAAAAAATATATATGCTTCTACTCCACACAATGTTTTCCATTTCTTCTCAATGAAAGAGATTGTCTTCTCTCTTTTTACTAATTCAATTTTTAAGTTATCCCTCTAGATATTTATTGCCTTTTGGCTGTTCCCTAAATTCAATAAGACTTCTAGGTACATATGGGTTCCCTAAAATCTCCATCTTGTTGTACATTCATATTTAATGTGGACTACTTCCACTACTACAACATATTGTACTCCTCTTGTGAAAGGGTTCATCCCTCCTCATTATAGTTTTGCACTTTCTTTTTCTCTCCCACTATAATTGTCAATGGTTTCCCTTTCTTTGAGGTAACACAACTTCATATCTTCATCCCAATCATCCTTTTTAACAAAATCACCTTTAAGGAACTTACATTCACCAATAATTTTGACAAATCATTGACAAATTTCATCTTTCCTTTTTCTAAAGGTAGTTATATTCCTTGACTAAATCCTAAGTCTATGGAATGCTTTTATAAACCCATTTCTTTCTCACAAGGTGGGTATTTATTCTCACAATATTTTTTCCCTCTTATAAAAATTCAATACCTTTGATAAAGTTTTCTTTTTTATTTTTATTTTATTATTGCATGTCTCATATTACTCTAACATTTGTTACATCCCTAACTTTAAATTTGTTTTACTTTTTACTTTTGAAGTAATTAGTAGATGATTATGCATGATTCAATGATTAGATGTTTAGGAAAAATGTCTGGAGAAATCAATGTTTTCTTGAGTTACGTTTATTTCACTAAAATTGTCATGTGTTTAAAAGTTGTCAAGATGTGATGACTTCATGAGGATTATGAAATGATTATTAATACACTAATATTTAGTTGGTGATGGAAAGTTGCATTTAGGAATTAGGTTTCCGCCCTACGAGAAAAGGAGGGAGAGCATCATTGGAGAGAAGGGTATAGATACAAGGAATATAGCAGGTTGTCGCCATCTTAAGTCTTGCATTCCAGTGTTAATTAGCAAACCTAGTTGAGTCAAATTGTGAGGGGGAGAGTACCTCAACCCCGTTCACACATCTTGTCAATTAATGAATAATGACATTAGTATGCATTATTTACGCAATACTTTATTGACATATGTATTTACATGCTTAACATGATCTATAAGAATATTTTATTCCTATTAGGAGAAAATGGAGGATTATGGGAGAGTGGTCAAAAGGACCAACTACTCCACACCTTGCTTGTGTGCAAAACTCACTTTAAGGCAAAGACTTTGCCTATGTATCCGTAGCATGGTGGAAATACCAGGCTTAGCAAAAATGATTCCAGTAAAAGAAAACACTAATTTAGAATTGACTCCTTGTGATGAAGATGATGATAGTAAACGATCGTTGTGATTTATGAAAAAGGTTATTTACCTCTTGACTAAAGGTTTTGGAAAAGGAATAATATCCATGCTAGGAAGGATAACACTGATTATTTCAGCGAAATATCCACACTTATCAACTCGTACCCATGATGGCATGATCAATGATTGGTCATTGTCACTTGCTATGTCACCCACATGTGCCAGAGTGCTGTTGCAACCGCCGGTAGTGGCCTTAACTATCAATCAAGAAATGGTTATAATGGGTGAAGGCGTCAAGAGAAGGGATAGTTTATAACTATCGGGGAAGAGTGTGTAGAGAGGGGGGGACGAGAGGGCAGAAAAGAGTCCTTGGTTTGTTCATGGACATGAGCTTTGCAAGAAATAAGTTTAAATCAATATGCTTGTGATAGTATGACAGCGGGTTAATGGGGCAAAAATATTAGGACCCGTCTCTTGTCTACACTAAAAATACCATAGCTTAAGAGATGACTCATGTTGGGGTGAGAGTGAAGGAGAGTGCACAATAAGAATTGAAAACGACACCTGTTTGTGGGAGAGATCCATCTCTTGTGTGCATTTTAAGTGGCAGGAATAAGGGATGGGGCAGGAATGTCATTTGCTTCGAGGTGTCGAAAGCATCTAGAAGAAATCCATTCTTTGTACATATCATGCATTCATTGTAGCTCTGAGGAAAGATTCATATGGTGGGTGCGTACTGAAGGAGGAAGCTCGAGCCAGTGGGAAGACACTTAATGCTGTGACGTATCACAAGAAGGTCATCACAGACTGGAGGAGCCAATAAAATGTAACATTTGAGTATGTTTGGGAGAATTGCTCAGGTATGAATCGGCCCTATTACCTTGTGTGTTCACATAAAATCCTGTAGCTTAAGCGTCATTTTGGAAATGGAAATTCCTAAGAGATATAAAGTCTCAAAGACAAGGGTAAAGTCTTGAAATAAACGTAAAGTTGAGTGTCTTCATGTATATTGATATACATCTTGAGCTTTAAAGTCTATTTGACACTAACATTTAAATTCATTATGTCGTTCCAATTTATATCTAGTGTGGTTAACAATAACCAGAGATGAATCTCTCATTGGAGTGCCTATGCAATAATAAAGATATTCAGATTGCTCTGCTTTCCAAACACGAGAATAAGGAATGGATACGTTGACAAGCTTGTGCTAGAAACCCATTCATTGAGAGCAATAGAGAGATATTGATCTCTTTTGGAATATCCAAGATTGGAGATATGATAACACTTAAAGAATTTAGCAACTATGTTTTAGATTATTCAGGGTATCGAGGAAACACTTGTATGAGTTCATAATTCATTTAAGATGGAGAGTGAACATTGGATTATCAATAGGATTGTAATTATTGATATGTGAATAGAACTTCTAGGATTATTCAAGTGACGTCAGTCAAGGAATGGTTATTGTATAACATATTCGCATTCCTAGAATATCGAGGGATTATATAGCATCTAAGAGGTTTGGAGAAAACCTGAGTGCATTATACTCATGTTATATTGTCATATATTATTGGAATTGGATTTTAAGATAGTAATGGGTAACTAAGAAAATGGAAATAGATCCTTAAGTCTATGTTAAAGACTAGGATAGCTCTATAGATGGAATCTTGCTAGTTCTCTCTAGGGACTTTTTGGATTAGAAGATATCATCATGATATTGAAGTAAGGAGATTGCAACATAGAAAAATATTTCTTTGTAGGAAAGAGAATTCCTCTTGTCAATTTTGTATTACATGTTAAGGAAATAGGTGACCCATGAATGCGGAACCCTAGATAGCCTTTGATAGCATTGGTTGCTTATGTCATGGTTCTCAAGAGAGAAAGAGATCTTGTCAATGTATTAATGTTGATCTTGTAGCCTTTATTGAACTTATTTTAGAACTATGTGTACAAAGGAATTTCGTTATTCCAATACTTGGTATCATTGTCATAACCAACTTTGAGAAGGGGATGTTGGGAGACCGAAACTCAACCTACATGTCTATTGTAATTGAGATTGTTGTTATAGGTATATGTGACATACTTATATAAGGGATGATAATCATATGAGTTTATACCCTATCCTTATTTGAAGGTGAATAAAATTGAGTAGACAAGGAAGTTGGAAGCAATTTATTATCTCTTACGAATCTAACCTATTAAGGTTGAAGGATTGAACTTAGTCGAAGTACTAACTACATGAGAAGTAACAACATTGATTAAGATATATATATATATATATATATATATATATATATACATATCAATGAGAATATTCCTTGAATATCATGCTTATTCATGTTATATGAAAGGTGAATTTGAGAAATGCTAATTCGTCTGGGTAAGACTAGAAGTAATTGCTCTTATGTTTTGCTTCGTTAATGCTATTATCTTTGGAGAACAAGGATGTTTGATATTTCCATGGATTGGGTTAGAGAAGCTAAACCCTAGTATTGAAACAAGGAGGATATAGGAAATATGTAACGCTTATGTCAGATATGACATTGTATATATATATGTATATTGATTGACAATGAAAGGTCGAGAAACCATGGAACAAAGCAGGAAGTCTTTATAATACCTTAAGAGATTCTACGATAATGTCGAAACTAGATTTAACGCATCAAGATGTTGGGTATTGAATCTTGAGAGTAAAATGACAGGAAGTCATAAACCCTAGATATTGCAAGGATGCAATAAGGGACTTTTAAAAGGTTTGAAATACCTAATTTTTTGCATTGAATGAATATCCTAGATTAAGAATTAGTTCTAATTCAGATTGGCTAAAATGGATTTTCTATACAGACTAGTTTGTGTCTAGAGTACTAAATAAAGTAAGTAAACTATAGGATGAGACAGTTCCAAGCGAGTGAGAGGTGAGTGTCTAGATGGCATGACCAATCAGAATGATCATACTTAGCTAGAAGAGAACTAGAGTTGTATGGTCGATTGAGTTTTGTAGGACACATTCCTAGGATTGAGATGGAGAAACTTGGCAGTTCCTTATATCTATACTCTTCGAGAAGGGCCGAGTCACTTCCAGTTAGGAAGTGCATAGGGGACCACTTGAGTCCGTGGTTGGAGGAAAAGCACTCGGATGATGCTCTCCCTCTGTAGCAGTAGACTCTCTAAGGCTTGTGAAGATAGAGATCAACATTCCAGATGCAGTGAACTCCATGTTCTGGCTTACGACAGTCAAAACCTATGAGGTAAAACTATTCTTTATGTTAAGTGTATCTTATGTGATATAAATGAATATTGTAAGGAATTATCTTGATTCTAGTTATGATTACATGTGAATTCAAGTTTGAATTTTATCTGGAAAATTTATACTTTATTCTTGTGCTTATGCAAATGATAAATGAAAAAAAAAATAATTCTCTCTCTTGTTTACTAAGTTGATTTACCTTCTAGTAAATTCTTGAGATTACTTGAGTTTTAAGAAGAAGGTTGTTACATATGGTATTAGAGCAAACTGGGTTCAGCACATGGACCTATGAGCTCATTATGCGAAAACTTGTTAAACATTAGTAGATGGGCTAAGGCTAACTTTGGTTGATGCTAGAATGGCATAAGGAAAAAAAACTAAGGAAATTGTTTGGAAGACTATCTCCCCAGCATTTACCCAAGTCAATGGTTTAGAGAAGGCCAACGAAGGAGTTAAAAATTCAAGAGAAAAACCATTCCATTAAGGTTGCATATTGAAAAGATTTTGAGACTCTGACTAGAAAGGTAAAACCTTAGTCAGTTACTAATCAGACTAAGAGGTCAGGTAGAGCAATGTCTCTATGAATTTAATACTACTCTTCTTTTTGAAGAATTTAAGGATGGAAGGACTCGAAAGTAGTCAACCAGGTGCTGGAGCATCTGATCATTGGAAATCCTTGAAACTATATCAATGACACCTAGATAAGATGGGTTTTAGTCTAAGTTTTAGATGGCTTAGAATGAGCCAGGTGGAATAAATGGATCATTAAAGGTTGAGAACTAAGTACTTTCCTTTTGGTAGAGCTAGAAAGTACAACCTCATTGGTGAATGTAATCATGATCGAGAAATTTAGTCAAATTGTTAAATTTTTTTTTAACAAGTAACATATTTAGTGAAGTAACCTGAATAGAGTTTTATAATGTGAAATGAAGAAAAGAAGTTTGTGTTCCAATTGTAATCTTTGTATAAAATTATCTTATGATATCATCTGATAGGTGAATGATAGATACTCCAAGAAACAAGAGTGAATATGATATAATCCCTTTATTTGCAAAATTTTGGGCATAATGGAAGTCTTAAGGGACTTATTTGTTGATGCGCTTGTAACACAATCTCTACACCATTGTAAGCTTTTGGAAAATCTGAATACAGTGTAGCAATCTACTCCCTTGTAGTGACTTAGTCAAGTCACATAGTGCATTAACAATACATTCTTTTGGATTGTGACACTTCCTTGGATTTTTGGCAAAATTCGTTTTTAATATTGGAAAGGATGGCCATCATTTTATTTCTTTATTTGAAAGGGTCTAGCCACCAAATTTTGAAGACAATTTATCTTATGGCCAATTGGTCAAAATTTGATTTATTGTTGGAAAAGAGCTCATTCGTTGATTTATTGTTGAATCTAAAACTACTTATATTTTGATGTTGAGTTGAGTTTTGTGGTGGCTATACAAGAACTTTTTGGTTGTTCACTATGATTGATTTAATGTTCTTCTCTATCATGTCCTGGATGGGCCTCTGATGGAATTGTGTAAGGGAGTAAATTGTAACAAAGCACTTGATATGTCCTTAGCTTTACAGATGAAAGAAACCTTGAATGGAAAGGAATTGGTTTCAAACCATTTTAGGGTTATATAATTGATATGTAAGTTATCTGAAGGAGGTCTTATGCAAATATCACTTTTGAACCTTGTGTTATGGTATGTGGGTGGACAGGTATTCCATTAAGCCCAACTGAATAGTCTCTCCAAGTCGAGCAAGGTGGTGAACCATTACTATGTGGATTGCAAAGCATATGTATATAAAACTATGGCCATAGTGAGTGTCGTTGCCACAGTGTGCACTCATTAGTTCACAGTACTCTAGGCACTTAGCTAACTAGAGTTGTCGTACTTAGTAGGAGGGTATCCTTAGTATTGCGATAGAGTTGGTTACGTGAGGGTACACACCAGAGCTCAAATGGAAACTGTGAGGGTTTCCAACACAACCTTTCATCGAAAGGTAGGACCGCTTCCAGTTACGAAGTTTGCGGAGGAACCACTTAAGACCTTGGTTGGAAGGAGAAATAGCCAGGTGATGCTTTCCCTCTTTTCAGTGGCATGCCAAGTCTTGGAGGATAGATGAACTAGAAAAGGAATTCTAATCCTTTCTCTTGTATTTACTTATCAACTTATTTTGATGATGCATGAAATAAATGAAATTGGTACTTGGTGAAAAACCTTTTCAGCTAGAAAGTGAAGGTTGATGTTACTATTTGTATCTTACATGAGGAATAGTTGTACCTTACATGCTTAATGTTGTTAATCTTTGGTATAATTCTCTTGGTGAACCTATGTTAAAAGTAGTTGTTTGCTACATGTAGAAAGAGACATCCACCTTTTATGGTGTTTGATATAACTTCTATAATTCAGCTAGCAAGGTGACTCCATTTGAGACATTGGATGGGAAAAGATGTCGAACTCTTATAAGCTAGGTAAGCTAGAAGATAGGATTAGCATTAGTCCTGAAATCTCGTTAGAAATGGATAAACAAGTCAGACCAATCAAAGAGACTAGTGAAAGATGATAATAGATAGAAAAGTTTCATAAAGTAAGGAATGTTTTCCAAACTAGCTCCTTGAAATAAAGGAATCTTAAAAAATTCTTGAAGTTATCAATTCGATTGATTAAAGAATCATTCTATTCTTAGAAATTACCAGGAGGTAAAATGCTTTATATGAATTACATTTGAAAGTATATAACAGATGATAATTATATTCTCAAAATGTTTTATAGGTACAGGACTAGGGAGTGGTCATGATCAAGCTTCTTAAATGCAAGGTCTAGTGGGACCGATATCTAAAGGGTAAAATGCCATGGAAAGTTTACCATGATTTTATATCAAATATATTCTAAATTTCTTATGCTTTTGCAGGATAAACAAAATATTTATCTTATTAAGATTTCTGATGGATTGGATCATCGAGGACAATGACTCTTACGGGGAGAGATATGTTACATCCCCAACTTTAAATCTGTTTTAATTTTTACTTTTGAAGTAATTAGTAGATGATTACGCATGATTCAATGATTAGATGTTTAGGAAAAATGTCTGGAGAAATCAATGTTTTCTTGAGTTACGTTTATTTCACTAAAATTGTCATGTGTTTAAAAGTTATCAAGATGAGATGACTTCATGAAGATTATGAAATGATTATTAATACACTAATATTTAGTTGGTGATGGAAAGTTGCATTCGGGAATCAAGATTCTGCCCTCCGAGAAAAGGAGGGAGAGCATCATTGGAGAGAAGGGTATAGATACAAGGAATATAGCAGGTTGTCACCATCTTAAGTCTTGCGTTGGTGTTAATTAGCAACCTAGTTGAGTCAAATTGTGAGGGGGAGAGTACCTTGACCCCATTCACACATCTTGTCCAATAATGAATAATGACATTAGTATGCATTATTTACGCAATACTTTATTGACATATGTATTTACATGCTTAACATGATCTATAAGAATATTTTATTCCTATTAGGAGAAAATGGAGGATTATGGGCAAGTGGTCAAAAGGACCAACTACTCCACACCTTGCTTGTGTGCAAAACTCACTTTAAGGCAAAGACTTTGCCTATGTATCTGCAGCATGGTGGAGATACCGGGCTTAGCAAAATCGGTTCCAGTAAAAGAAAACAGTAATTTAGAATTGACTCCTTGTGATGAAGATGATGATAGTAAACGATCGTTGTGATTTATGAAAAAGGTTATTTACCTCTTGACTAAAGGTTTTGGAAAAGGAATAATATCCATGCTAGGAAGGATAACACTAATTATTTCAGTGAAATCTCCACACTTATCAACTCATACCCATGATGGCATGATCAATGATTGGTCATTGTCACTTGCTGAGTCACCCACGCGTGCCAAAGTGCTGTTGCAACCATTGGTAATGGCCTTAACTATCAATCAAGAAATAGTTACAAGGGGTGAAGGCGTCAAGAGAAGGGTAGTGGATAACTATGGGGGAAGAGTGTGTAGAGTGGGGGGGACGAGAGGGCAGAAAAGAGTCCTTGGTCTGTTCATGGATATGAGCTTTGCAAGAAATAAGTTTAAATCAATATGCTTGTGATAGTATGAAAGCGGGTTAATGGGACAAAAATATTAGGACCCGTCTCCTGTCTATACTGAAAATACCATAGCTTAAGAGATGACTCCTCTTGGGGTGAGAGTGAAGGAGAGTGCACAATAAGAATTGAAAATGACACCCGTTTGTGGGAAAGATCCATCTCCTGTGTGTGTTCCAAGTGGCAGGAATAAGGGATGGGGCGGGAATGTCATTTGCTGGAAGTTTCAAAAGCACCTGGAGAAAAATCCTTTTTGGTACATATCATCCATTCATTGTAGTCGTTGAATACCATTCATATGGTTGGGTGTGTACTGAAGGAGGAAGCTCGAGCAAGTGGGAAGACACTTAATGCTGTGACGAATCACAAGAAAGTCATCACAGACTAGAGGAGCCAATAAAATGTAAAATTTGAGTATGTTTGGGAGAATTACTCAGGTATGAATTGGCCCTATTATCCTGTGTGTTCACCATAAACTCCTGTAGCTTTAGTGTCATTTTGGAAATGGAAATTCCTAAGAGATATAAAGTCTCAAAGACAACGGTAAAGTCTTGAAATAAATGTAAAGTTGAGTGTCGTCATGTATACTAATATACATGTTGAGCTTTAAAGTCTATTCGACACTAACATTTAAATTCATTATGTCGTTCCAATTTATATCTAGTGTGGTTAAAAATAATCAGAGATGAATCTCTCATTGGAGTGCCTATGCAATATAAAATATATTCGGATTACTCTGGTTTCGAAACACGAGAATAAGGAATGGATACATTGACAAGCTTGTGCTAGAAACCCATTCATCGAGAGCAATAGAGAGATATTGATCTCTTTTGGAATATCCAAGATTGGAGATATGATAACACTTAAAGAATTTAGCAACTATGTTTTAGATTATTCAGGGTATCGAGGAAACACTTCTATGAGTTCATAATTCATTTAAGATGAAGAGAGTGAACATTAGATTATCAATAGGATTGTAATTATTGATACGTGAATAGAACTTCTAGGATTATTCGAGTGATGTCAGTCAAGGAATGGTTATTGTATAACATATTCGCATTCCTAGAATATCGAGGGATTATATAGCATCTAAGAGTTTTGGAGAAAACCTGAGTGCATTACACTCATGTTATATTGTCATATATTATTAGAATTGGATTTTAAGATAGTAATGGGTAACTAAGAAAATGGAAATAGATCCTTAAGTCTATGTCAAAGACTAGGATAGCTCTATAGATGGAATATTGCTAGTTCTCTCTAGGGACTTTTGGATTAGAAGATATCATCATGATAATGAAGTAAGGAGATTGCAACATAGAAAAAGATTTCTTTGTAGGAAAGAGAATTCCTCTTGTCATTTTTGTATTACATGTTAAGGAAATAGGTGACCCACGAATGTGGAACCCTAGATAGCCTTTGATAGCATTGGTTGCTTATGTCATGGTTCTCAAGAGAGAAAGAGATCTTGTCAATGTATTGATGTTGATCTTGTAGCCTTTATTGAACTTATTTTAGTACTATGTGTACAAGGGAATTTCGTTATTCCAATACTTCGTATCATTGTCATAACCAACTTGGAGAAGGGGATGTTGGGAGACCGAAACTCAACCTACATGTCTGTTGTACTTGAGATTGTTGTTATAGGTATATGTGACATACTTATATAAAGGATGATAATCATATGAGTTTATACCCTATCCTTATTTGAAGGTGAATAAAATTGAGTAGACAAGGAAATTGGAAGCAATTTATTATTGCTTATGAATCTAACCTATTAAGGTTGAAGGATTGAACTTAGTCAAAGTACTAACTACATGAGAAGTAATGACACTGATTAAGATATATATATACATATCAATGAGAATATTCCTTGAATATCATGCGTATTCATGTTATATGAAATGTGAATTTGAGAAATGCTAAGTCGTTTGGGTAAGACTAGAAGTAATTGCTCTTATGTTTTGCTTCGTTAATGCTGTTATCTTTGGAGAACAAGGATGTTTGATATTTCCATGTATTGGGTTAGAAAAGCTAAACCCTAGTATTAAAACAAGGAGGATATAGGAAATATGTAATGCTTATGTCAGATATGACATTGTATATATATGTATATTGATTGACAATGAAAGGTCGAGAAACCATAGAACAAGGCAGGAAGTCTTTATAATACCTTAAGAGATTCTACGATAATGTTGAAACTCGATTTAATGCATCAAGATGTTGGGTATTGAATCTTGAGAGTAAAATGACAAGAAGTCATAAACCCTAGATATTGCAAGGATGCAATAAGGGACTTTTAAAAGGTTTGAAATACCTAAATTTTTACATTGGATGAATATCCTAGATTAAGGATTAGTTCTAAGTCAGATTGGCTAAAATGGATTTTCTATATAGACTAGTTTGTGTCTAGAGTACTAAATAAAGTAAGTAAACTATAGGATGAGACAGTTCCAAGAGGAGTCAGAGGTGAGTGTCTAGATGGCATGACCAATTAGAATAATCATACTTAGCTCGAAGGGATCTAGAGTTGTATGGTCGATTGAGTTTTGTAGGACACATCCCTAGGACTGAGATGGAGAAACTTGGCAGTTCCTTATATCTATATTCTTCGAGAAGGGCCAGGTCAGTTCCAGTTAGGAAGTGCACGGGGGACCACTTGAGTCTGTGGTTGGAGGAAAAGCACTCGGATGATGCTCTCCCTCTATAGCAGTAGACTCTTTGAGGCTTGTGAAGATAGAGATCAACATTCCAGATGCAGTGAACTCCATGTTCTGGCTTATGACAGTCAAAACCTATGAGTTAAAACTATTCTTTATGTTAAGTGTATCTTATGTGATATAAATGAATATTGTAAGGAATTATCTTGATTCTAGTTATGATTACATGTGAATTCAAGTTTGAATTTTATCTGGAAAAGTTATACTTTATTCTTGTGCTTATGCAAATGAAAAAAAAAAAAAAATTCTCTTGTTTATTATGTTGATTTACCTTCTAGTAATCTCTTGAGATTACTTGAGTATTAAGAAGAGGGTTGTTATAGTTTTACCATGAGTGTGTGGTTCCATGCTAGGTTAGATGTAAATCCCTCTTTGTGATTTTAAGCATTTTATGATGTATTTTTAAGTTTTAATGCTTTTTGAAAATATGGGTTTGCCCTAGGATCGGGAAAATCCTCTAGAAAAAAGAAGGGAGAGTTAGTTAGGAAACCCCGCCTAGTAAATGGGAAACCCCACCCAAGGAGGGGTGACCCCACCCACAAGGGGGGCGACCCTGCTCAAGGCAGGGGTGACCTCGCTCGGGCTGGTCTGTCCTTGACAAGGCAAGTCTGCCAATGGTCAAGGTAGGTCCGCCCTAAGCCAGGGCGGGTTTGCCCCGAGCCGGGGGGTCCACCCCGGGTTGGGACAGGCTCACCCGGAATCGAGGAGGGTCTACCTTCCAGGTTGGGGCAGGCTCGCCCCAAACCAAGGTGGGTTCACCTGTCGGTCGGGGCGGGCTCACCCCAAACCAAGGCGGGTCTGCCTCGGGCTAGGGCGGGTCTGCCCCGAGCTGGGATGGGTCCACCTCGATCTAGGGCAAGTCCACCCAAAGCTGGGGGGTTTCACCAAGGGGCAGGGGGAAGAGAGAAAAAGGAGATAGGAAAATAAGACCAGGAAAGACGGGTAAAATTCGGGCCAGAAGAGAGCCCGGGGAAAAATTACTGGAAAGAGAGCCGAGGGTTGGGAAAAGGGAGAAGATAAGGAAAAAGATAAGATGACTAACATGTGATGTTGTATGGATCCAGAGCTTTAACAGCTTGTAGACATGTGAAAGGTGGTCAAAGGTGCTAGTGGCGACGATGGCGGCCATAAACGGAGCTGATCACGAGGCTTTGTCACGAGCAGGATTGCTTCACTTATTAGGGTACCCTACCATTAGAGTGCATCAGGAAATACTAACAGCATTGATATAGCGGTGGAGTTCGGATATGTGGACTTTCCATCTCCCTATAGGGGAGATGACGGTAACTTTGGAGAACATATGGTGGATACTAAGGCTACCTATAATGGGCCACCTAGTGAGTGCGATGACATAAGAGGGGGCGGAGCTAGATCATACCTTGTGAGTGTTGTTTAGATGAGATGACCTACCTATACATAGGAAAAGGTTGGATGTGGACCGATACTTGGCGTTGGGGGTGCCACCATTACCACTATACCTATGTGGGTTGATTAGCGGATTATTGCTACCAAATCAGAGCAGGCGCTTCTGTAGCCTAAGGTTTATGAAGGTGATTCAACATATCGTCAAGGGGAGAGAGGGGAAGTTTGCATGGGGTACATGCATACTAGCACAACTTTATAGAGACATGCATGTCATATGCTACCAAGAGGCGCTCAGCATGACACATGTGACATTGTTGCAGGTATGGGCCTGGGAGCACATCAGTGTTGCCAGGCCATGAGTGGTGAGAGTAGGACTGGCAGATGAGATAGTACTAGTAGCTTGGTGGTATGGGTTAGAGTATGGTTGGGTGTGGTACTATGAGGGCCAGCGGGATATAGACAGATGGAGGAGGACATTGGATGACCTTCAGGAGGACGATATAGTGTGGAGGCCCTATATGACACGGTGGTTTTCAAAATGGAGGAGGGATGAGGAGATACACCGAGGCTACTTCAGCACTAGATGCTTCATAGTCAACAAGGAGCCAAGCACAGTGGAGGCACATAGGCCAGACAAAGTGACCAGATAGTTTGGGATTGCACAGGATATTCCGCATGGAACAGATAGGTTTTGACGGATCACACAAGAGCAACCATGGAGAGAGCCAATTTTTCCAAGGTTTGCAAGAGAGCATTGAGAGACATTGCAGTTAGTACCCTACATTTGTAGTACCAGGGGGGACATCAATGTAGGAGTGACAGTTCGATACGCCACGTGGTTTCTTTGTCATCAACGTAGATGGATTACTCCAAAGGAGTCGATTGTGGGGGAGCTAGGGTTTGGACCAGAGGATGAGTTGCGATTAGTAGGCCAGAGGAGAGGGAGGAGAGGATACCAAGGGAGAGGGTAGGAGGCAGCTAGAGCAGCAGGGCAGCAAGATAGAGGACAGGGAGAGGGTGGAGTCGTTGGGCAGCAGGAGAGGGTGGTCGAAGGAAGGAAGATCGCCGAAGAACAGGTGGGAATCGAGAAAGAAATCGAGAAAAGATGAAATCGGTCGTGGATCGAAAATAAACGAAGTGGAGTTAAAAAGATATCAAATCAATCCGAGATCGGGAATAAAGGAAAGTGAACTCGAGGTAAATGAAGAGTAAGGAAAACCTGAAGAAAACAAAGGTAAGGATCAAACGAAAAGGAACATAGAATGGAACAGATAAGAATGGATAAAGAGAAGCCGGTGGAAAGCGGTAAAGTGCCAATGGTCATAAAACCAATCCGGATTACGTATTGTCGAGCAAAGGTGGCTAGATGTGAGCTAGAGGAAAAGGTGAGCGGGCTGCGAGCAGAGGTGGCTAGGGCACAGGTAGAGGGTGAGACAATTTTCAGAGATGTAGCCTATGCAATATTGTAGCATGAGGAGGAGCTACGTGCAGAGAGGTATGGGCTACGAGCCAAGGTGAGCCAACTTTGAGTAGAGGTGACACAGCTGGAGGGGGAGGTATCTCGAGAGCATGAGGAGGTAGTGGCTATGAGATGGGAGTGGGATAGGTTAGAGGCAGTAATGGCTATCCGACAGGCTAGGGGGTAGGAGGGAGCGATAGACCCGATATCATCAGAGGCCATGGCACATGCGGAGAGGGACATGGATGACCTGAGGAGGTAGGTGGAGGGACTATTGAGAGAGAGGATGGAGTTGAGATGAGAGTGAGACAATTTTCACGATGGAGTAGAAGTAGTAGAGGAGACAGTGGAAGACATGGGGCTGATGCAGGAGAGGGAGGATGCTATGAGGACAGAGTGAGATGCAGTACGGGAATAGGTGCAGACCTTGCAGAGTGAGAGTGATGTGGCACAGATACAGGTACAGACCCTCTAGGGGAGAGGGATGTAGTGTGAGTACAGGTGCAAAATCTATAGGGAGAGAGGGATGTAACACAGATATAGGTGGAAACCCTATAGAGGGAGAGGGATGCAGCAGTGGCACATGCACATGGTGCAGAGAGAGAGAGATGAAACATAGGCTTAGACACAGGAAACGTAGGGTGAGGGTGGTGAGATAGGGGGAAGGTGTAAAGATTGCAGGCACAGATGTAGGATGAGAGGGATAGGGCCATAGAGCAGGTGTCACAGATGGAAGTAGAGATGGATCAGCTGAGGTTGGCACAAGACACATGGGCACAGAAGCAGAGATCCATCTGTGGGGATCAAGACGGGTATAGACATGAGTGGAATGCATCCAGGTATCAGGGCTATGGAGAGAGTTGATTATATGAGGGAGACAACCTACTAAAAGTGTGCTTATCAGCAAGCAATTTCAGATCTGGCATAGTGCATAGCTCACTATGTTTGACAGGTTCCTCATATGCCTACACCGTCCCAATCACTAGGGACACGTACTTGAGGGTATAGCAACTATTAGGTGACTCCTCCGTGTAGAGGGCCGGTGCCTGACTCTGCACAGAGGTAAGATGTGGGAAGTTAATAGTAGAGGTGAAAGAGGACAAGTGACAAGATTCTTATTTTTGACAGTGGCATGATGGATGTATAGTACAGAGCAACAAAGGTCAGAGTTGATCTAGAGCCTTGTATTTGTACTTTATTTGATGATATATGCAATGGATATGTATTTTGGTTATATGATGGACATTATTATCGACATTCATATTTTGTTCTTTATATATGATATGTGGCCACCCTTATTGACACTATGTGATGCTTATGTGATGGATAATTTGATTTATGCATATGTGTATGTTGATGATTTTATTTATGGATGATCATTATGATATGATGTATGACTATTCTTATGATGATGTAAATTTTTACATGGATGAGATGTATAATATGTATGATGACTAACGTGTATGATGTAGGATGTGATGATTGATCTATGACTTTACATGCTATGGATATGGTTCTAACAATTTGTGATCCAGGAGGCAATGTGTGCAATGTGTTGATGTTATGGATTAATATGGAAATTAATAATTAATGCAATGAATCTAAGATGCTTAGAATAACCAACTATGATTAGTCTAAACAACGTAAATAAATATAAGATGATAATGTACATTAAATGAAACACAATGGGCCTATAATGTGGAATGAGATGCAATCAAACACCTTGCAAGCACTAATGGATAAATGAAATGCAACGTGGATGGTAGATGGATTTATTTGTGATCATATTTATTTTAGCCTATACAAAATAAAGATGTGTGATACGTAAGTGTGGTGGCCTATTATGATATACGATGCAACATGAACATAAGTGCCAATAAGGACATGCATAATAATGAGGGTAGATGGGTATGAAATTGAACCTTTCAAGAATGGTAGGTATCCTGACAAGAAAAAGAGATGGAAGGTGACTATTTGCACAACCAAAATCATAGGTCATAGGTCAAGTATGAATGCAATGCAACAGGAATGATCATAAAATGCAATCCTAATATAATTTTCCATTTTTCAGAATATTTATTTTTGCTATAGCATAAGACACTAGGTACCATGGTATGTAAACCTAGGAAAATTAGCGTCTAATGCATAAAATAAACACATAGACAAGAAGACTATCCTAACACCCCAAAGTCGCAAAGACCTTGGTCAGGCCAGGAACTAGGATAACCACAAGCACAAAGGATGCCCCAGTGTAACAGAAGACCTCGGGGATCATGGTGGGTACTACGTGGGACAACAAGGAAGACAACAATCAAAGAAAAAAGATCAAGATATACCCCTATGTGAACCAATCAAAACACACCATAATATGATAGATTATGGCGGCCTTGACAAGTTGTGATAGGGAGCTCAAATGATAAATAAAATCCAAAAGCATCAAAAGATCACAATCAATTTCAAAACATCCTTTGCCATGGGATCAAGAGGATGGATGGGGTTGATGAGGTCTATTAGGAAGGATGCATCATGTTGATACCAAAGATGGATACTAAACTAAAAGATCGATTATGATGCAGGAAATTCCAAAACCGAGTGGATCTTATGATACAAGTGGATCTCATTTGTGAA
>VDFB02186643.1:0-22826 GCA_007258455.2 Sequoia sempervirens
CTTTATCCTTGCCGAGCTACAAATATCAATGAAGATATTGAAGCTCAAAGGTATGAAAGGTGGTAGACTTTCAGAGGTTTTTGTTACAAATTTGGAACTCCATTTCAGAGTCATGCCGCAACCACTGATTTCAGAGAGACCACCAGAAGAGTCAATGTTGGAGGACCAGCATTGGGTTAAGTAGGGGGAAAATGATGAGCCCAAAATGTGCTCATAGTTTGGATATCATGATGAAATTTTAATACCTTTACTTTTGTTATTCATAGTTTTTTAAACTCTTTAAGAAACCTTTTATTGGGGGTATCCTATAGCGATACACTTTCATGTTCATGTAGCCTGTTATGTTGACTTATCTTCATGTAGCTAGTTAGTTAGTTGTTTCTTTTCTATTGATCATCAATTAGATTTCATATTTGAAGTTTCTATGCAAACTCAGTCTTATATTGTTCCTACAGTATCGGGAATCCATCCCTATGTCTGTTCTTGTAACATAAGGCCAGTTCATAGTTTATTTCTCAGTCGTAGCTATTATGGTTTTTGTTTTAGTTAAATTATGGTTGAGTTAAGAGAAATTTTCATTACCTTCCTGTAGCATAGGTAGAATCTCTTTTCAAGTATTTGTTTCTATTCAGTTGTGACTAAAACTAGTTTTTAGTGCATATATTGTGCTGCGCCATTCAAAGTATACGTTCCCTGGTTTGAAAAGTAAATGAACGTCCATGGAGAGATATTAGTCACCTGCTAGAATTTCCAATTCCTAGGGTAGGTTTTGCCGTGATTTTCATATCCTTTTGTGGGCACGACCAAGAACATGGGCCACATCATGGATCACTTAAATTGCTCCATGAGACAGTAACATGTGTTCCACATGTGAGCACAAAGCATGATGATGTATGTAAGGAATGTGTACTAGGGAATTTTGTGAAAGTAGATTATCCTTGAGGAGTGACCATATCTAAGGGTATTCTTGATCTAGTACATTTAGACATATGTGGACCAACGTTGACGAAGTCTCTCAAATGATACAAGTACTTTGTTAATTTTATTGATGATTTCTCTCAGAAGACCTGGATATACTTCTTGAAGACCAAGGATGAGGTCTTTAGTCACTTCCAAGAGTTCAAAGATCTTGTGGAGAATTCGATAGGATGGAAGATAAAGGTTCTTAGATTAGACAATGGAGGTGAGTACAAAGGAAAAGAGTTCTAAGAGTTTTTTACCAAGAAAGGAATCAAGAGAGAATGGATTGTTCCTTACAACCCATAGTAGAATGGGGTTGCTAAGAGGAAGAATTGATCTATATTAGAGGTGGCAAGGGCTATGTTGTATGACCAGGATATGTCATATTACTTATGGGTAGAGGTATGTAGTACGCTAGTATACATATAGAACATGGTTCCACATAAGGTATTGGGAAAGATGACACTGGAGGAGGCATTCTCAGGGAAGAAGCTAGATGTCAACCACTTCAAGATATTTGGGAGTTTGGACTATTATCACATTCCAGGGCCTATACATTCCAAGTTAGATTAGACTATAGAGAGAGGGCACTTTGTTGGGTATAGTGAAACCTCAAAGGCATATCAAATATTTATTCTAGGGGCCAGGAGAATTATAGTTAGGTGTGATGTAGAGTTCATGGAGGACAAGGTATTTAGGAGGCCCAGATATTTTCCCACAGATGATAAGAGTAAGCAGCCAATATAAGCTCCAAGGATCATGCAAATGAATCAGGGGTAGTGAAGCTTGAGTTCAGTTACTAGTACAAGCACAAGCCCAAGTGATGAGATTTTGTAAAGTTTGGAGCAACAAATGCAGTAGATCCAAGAGATGCATGAGGAAGACATGGATTTTGATAATTCATCCTCTACAGTTGGCAGTAGGAACCATCAGATAGATAGGGATAATCAAGAGTTTGTGGGAGCTCCTAGGATGAGTAGTAAATAGCAGAGACAACCAACCAGTTATAGTGACTATATGGCACTAGTTAGTTAGTTGGTAGATAGTGATCCTTCCAACTATCAAGAAGCTACATAGAAATAGGTGTTGTGAGATGCAATGTTTGAGGAATATACCTCAATAGTGTAGAATGATGTGTGGGAGCTTGTTCCTAAATCAACAGATAGGGTAGGGGTTGGATCATGTTGGATCTATAAGATCAAGCATGGTGCAGATGGTAACATTGAGAAATACAAGGCAAGGTTCATGGCCAAGGGGTTCTCTCAAAAGGAGGGAATTGACAATGAGGAGACATTCACTCCAGTGGATAGGTATACTTCTATATGATTCATGATCTCACTTGTAGCACAAATGAGATAGTAGATCCATCAAATGGATGTCAAGACAATGTTTCTTAATGGTGAATTGAAATAGGACATATACATAGAACAACCAAAGGGCTATGTAGCACACAATAATGAAACCCATGTGTGCAGACTGAAGAGACTTTTGTATGGACTCAAGAAAACTCCCAGGGCATGGTATGAGTCCATTGATGAATACTTGTAGGGAATGGGCTTCATGAAGAGTGAAGCGGATGCTAACCTCTACTACTTGGTGATTTGGGCTGAGGTTCTCATTCTTGTTCTATATGTGGACAACTTGTTTTTAACATGTTCATTGGTGCTCATAGAAGAGTGCAAGAGGGACCTTGAAACAAAGTTCAAGATGAAGGATTTGGGGCTTATGCACTACTTTCTATGCATGGAGGCATGGCAGATAAATGGAAAGATTTTCCTTGGACAAGGGAAATACTACATCAAAATCTTGAGGAGGTGTGAGATGGAAGATTGTAGAGCCATGTCTACTCCTATGATCATGAATTGGAAGAAGGTAGACTCATCCAGGGAAAAGGATGTAGACCCCACCTTATATAGGTAGTTGATTGGGTCTCTCATGTATTTGGTCAACAGCAGGCCAAATATATCCTTTGCAGTAAACTCTCTTAGCAAGTTCATGGTTGAGCCAAAGAGAGTGCATTGGACAGTGGAAAAGCATGTGTTGTGATATTTGTGTGGTATAATTGAGTATGAGATCAAATATGCTTGAGGTGATTGTATCAAGTTAATAGGATATACTAACACAGATTGGGAAAGTAGTATAATGGACAAGAAAAGCACTTCAGGGTGTTGCTTTAGCTTGGGATTAGGAGTTGTCTCTTGGTTTAGCAGGAAGTAGAAGTCCATGGCTCTGAGTTCTATAGAGGTAGAATACATAGCAACTAGCATGGAAACATGTGAGGTGATATGGCTTTGGAACTTTCTACTGGCCTTGTTTGGTCGAAGGGTTGAGACTATAGTGATACACTACAACAATCAAAGTTGTATCAAATTGTATGATAATCTATTTTTTCATGATAGTTCTAAACATATAGACATTAGATATCACTTCATCAGGGATTGTGTACAACAAGGGATTGTTTAGCTACTGTACATACCTACAGATTAGCAGGTAGCAAACATTTTGACAAAGGCATTGGGGAAGACAAAATTCATCTTCTTCAGAGATAAGTTAGGTTTCATGTAGAACACCTTCCTCGATAAAAGGGAGTGTTAATTTTTGTAGCTTGGATAGGAGATTAATAATCATTAATTGCAATAGAATTTTCACAAAGAAAAGTGATAACAATAGCCTGAGATGGATGGAGAAAGATGTGCCCCTACCAAAGAAGTTGCAACAAAGACATGCAATGAGAAAGGCATGGAGAAAAAGGAAGAAATGAGGGAGGTGATAAATGAAAAGGTTTTTAGTGAATGGTGAAGAAGATTTATTAGCATGAATGCTAGTAATTGGAAAAAGGCGGGTGTCAAAGCTCATTATTAAAGTGAAGGTAGAAGAACAAAAATTTGAAACTGCAAGTGAAGATGAGGTAAATCAGTTTTATGATGTTATTTTGTTTTTAGATGAGATAGTAGAAGGATAGATGGATAGAGAAAAAGATCATTTTGTAGATCTTGGTTGTGTATAGAAATGGTAGAGTATTTTTAAGGTGGATGTTGGTGGACATGGTCGGTATGAGGTGGGTCAAAACCCATAAAGGAGAAGAGGAGAATAAAGAGCATTTGTTGGAGGTCAGGATTTAGTGGACATGAGTCAAAGAGGGAGAGAAGGAAGAGAATTTATTATTGTTTGAAATTGCATGTTTTCTATAGAGGTGTTGGAAGAAGATGAAGAAATAGTTTTTGTGCATGTTCTTTAGAAAAGGAGTTTTCCATAGGTTAGTTGCAACTTAGAATAGTAGTTCTACTACTCAAATCTTCCCTTGTGAATCTGTGCTCATAGATTTCATACCCAATGTGTTTGATGCAAGATCATCCCAAGTGGATAGGGAATGCACATCACCCAAAAACAATTGCCATTGATTTTTCACTTTTGGTTTGTGTTTAATTTAGAGTCCAAGTCATTTCGGTCTAGGTGGTCATCTAGAGAAGAATTGGATGACATTGTTGATATTGATTGCCAAAATGTTATAGCTTGATTTTCACTTTGAGCAGACTCAATTGCAATTTCTACACTCAAATGCAAGCAAATAAAAGGATTAAAATTTGAATTCCAAAATACAAAGGGACTTTCAAGTATATGAAAAGCAGTATTGGTTGGTAGTAAATTTATTTAATTTACAACATTAAAAAATAACTTTTTTTCACTACTCCCATTTTTGAAAAAGCAAGCATAGAGAATCCCAGATGGGTTTTGTATATAAATTTCAGTATATTGATGATAAACCCATAATGGGAGGTGTGTGCAGAATCTCAGTGAAAAATAGTCCCACTAGTGACAAAAGAATTAAAAAAAAAGTGAGTAGAAACTTGATATGCAGAATTTGAATGAGTTATCATATTATTTTCAAGATACTGCAGAATAAATGCGAAAAATTGAATGTAGAATTACAAACTACTGGGGTTTATTTAAAAAAAAATCTATTTGGTAGAGAATTTTGAAATTTCTAAATATACGTGATAACAGACTGAAGGAAAAAAAATAAAGTAGACCATTATTATCCTATCCGTGATATTTTTTATAATATTCTAGATGTAAGTAGAGGATCCATCTCTAGAATGTGACCCATATTTTTTTGTAATTTTTATGGTAAAATTAATTCTATGTGATTTTTTTTTATTTACAACACTAAAAAATAAAAAACTTGTATGTTTGACGACCTGGTAATTAAAACTTCTTTGAAATTAAATTTTCTTTTAATCCTATCATCGTGAGAAGCAAAATGCAGCGCATGTTTTGGATCAAAAAATAAATCTGTTTGAAGATACTAAGTGTTTTCAATCAACCTTTCAAATGAGACAGTCATGTTGAATAGAAGAAAATGAATAATAATTGCTTATTAAATTCCAAGCAGAAATGGAACTTATGTGGTGTGAAATCGAGAATCCTTTAAAAGCCTTTTTTGTTTCTGCATCAGATTTTAGGCAAAAAGAGTGTCATTATACTAATCATATTACTTTTTTTTTGTGGCTCATGCTCCTACATATACGGGAAGCATCATATAAGAGGGTGTTTCGGCGGTGGGAGGAGGTTTTTAATTAAAAATCAATAAAAATAAAATTCACCGGGTCATGCATCTAGAGAAGGTAATGAAAATGAATGAGATGGGGAAGGCGAAGGGAGTAGGCCATGCCATTTCAAGTGTGACATTTGAAGAAATAAAGTGCCAATTAAAAATTCAAAAAGGAAAAAATTATGCATCACACACAACAAAAGAATCTAATCATGAAGATAAAAATATATGTAGATGATAGGTAGTGGATGAAAAAGTAAATGAAAAGAATGCAATGGAGTTATGCAGAAAATTTAATTTAATTGCCACTTTGTGAAGCTTATTTTCCTATGAATAATAATTGTGTAATCAATTAATAAAATTGAAGTCCATTTGAATGTGGGTATGATTTAATCAAATGTAATATACTTGTAGCAATTTATTGGATTAAAAGTATAAGTTTTCCTCCATAATTTAGTATGAATTCAAATGATTGATTGAAAAACAAATATTTCAATTCAATGACTTGGTAGAGGTTAATTTTGTTTTCCATATCATTTTATTTAGACGAAGGTAGTTATATCAGTGTTTTCTGCCTCTCTCTATAATTACCTCTAAGCCTTCATAATGATGAGTAGATCAATAAAAATTTTTAATCTTCATCTATTAGCAAGAAAGAGTATATCTCCCATACCTTTTAGACTTAGTTCTAGAGTTTTATATATTGGTTAAATGCTATGCACGACTTCCTAATAGCATTCCCTAGTAAATGACCTACATTGAAATAAGTTTCATAATCAGTAGATTTATGAAGAGATATACATAAAAGTGCACTTTGTTTTTTAACATAAAGAGAGGTAAAAAAAAAATTATTAAAATAAGAAAAAAATTACAAAAGCATGTTATGCATTCAGCTCAATGGTCCAACTCAAGAAACAAGTAAAGGTAGTTGACCACAGTCCACAAAGTTCAATCAAATTATGATGAAATCCCATTGTCCAAGCAATCAACAACACCATTCCTCTAGAGATATAATTTAAGAAAGCAAAAAAACTGAAACACAAGGTTTAAATCATGATCAAGCCAAATCCTAGCTAACATCATCTAAATGCCACCTATTCAACAAGTTCACCACAACCTGGGAATCAGATTCACATATGATTCTGCACCACCCCAATTGAATTTCATGCTCCACAACCAATAAAACAACCTAATCCTCCATTAGATTATTAGTGGCAGAAGACCCTTATAAGCAAAAGAGATAATGCGAAAACATCTCTGAAATATCTTGGCCAACACCATAATCCAACATGATGAGGGTTTCCACAAGAAAAGAAGCCATACCATGTGAGATTTTAAGGACTCTGGCAGGAGGTACCATCTTCCCTCCCTATTACCTTTGGGCCGGATGTGTCTGCAATTTTTTGCTGTGACTATGTGGCAGGAGAATAAGATGATTAAAACAACCAGCATTAGAAGGAGGCTTGGATTTTATCCCAAATCACTTGGCCACCTTCCTCTCAACAATGCAAATTTTCCTGCACAAGGTGGGCCCCAGTGCATCTCAAAATATCAACAATTCTCTCAACAAAGATTCAAATAATGGAAGGATGGACCAAAAGAAAGCAAAGTAACTTGCAGAGAAGGGAGTAGACCCCTTGATTATAAACTCATCCAACAAGGAAACATGCCCACAAGGTGTATTCCAGACCCTCCACCAAAAATGCCAAATCTCCCTAGCATAAGAACATTGGAAGAAGAGATGAGAGACACTCTCCTCAGAATCATGACATGACACACATATTGAGGGGCCTTGGAATCCACACTTGCATAAATTATCCCAAATAAGACACCATTTTTGAGCCACCAACCACATGAAGAAATTGCACTTGGACTATGATAACTTGTGCCAGACTTGCTTCCACCAAGGGACCTCAATATCCCCAAACAACTGCTAACTCAACTACTTATAACTAGTAGACATATAGTACTTCCTAGACATATCATAACCATCCCAAGCCAAAATATTTTGTCCTCACAAAGAATTACAAGCATAGGAAGCCAAAATTTGGGCAAGATTACGCCTATCCCCCTCAAACCCCCAGGTGGCCACTTATAAGGGTGCTTCTAGAGAAAGGTAATAGTAGATCCACAATGCTTAGTGATCTTGTAATGCTCAATGGTGTCCTAGCCAGCTACAATAAAAACATCACAAAGGGGTTGAAGATGAGGAAAATAAAAAAGAATAGGTGGGTGACCATCCCAAGAATCTATCCAAAGAACCCTACAGCTCAAATAAATATCATAAAGTGCTTGTAATCAATTGATCTGCCTTTCAAAAGTACCTTGAAATCTTAAAACCACTCCCTCCGAGTATAGAGGAACCTCAAAAAGAAACAACATTTCTGGTTGAAATGGTCATAGCTAGTGTTGGGTGTTTACTACACCTCTAATAAAAGCTTAGTAGCAAGAACTTTCCCATGTGTAAATATTGAAGCGTTCTTGAGACCACCCACACTTTGATAGACAAACATTCCCGTTAACAAAACTCCACTTAGAGACATCAGTTACCACTACAGTGATGTGAAGGCATCAAATTCTAAGGAAGCTATAGAGGTCAATTGGAAAAGCGCCTATAGATTATGGGAGGGCACGGACCAACAAACTTAAGGAGTTATTCTATGACTGCAAAAGCCATGGAGTAGTACGTATGCCTTAGTCCTCAGGTATTAGACTTCAGAGGTTTTAGGGATGAACAGCAGTAAGAACCCCATAATAGACAAAGGGTGCAGACCTAGTTTGAAACCCCAAAATAGCTGCAATCCTTCGCTAGATAGCCTAAGGAGTATTAAAGAAGAAAATAGAAGACTTATGCTCTTTGAATTTCTGACTCAAAGCAAAAAGGTAGATATCCAAAGCTTTCCTAAAGGATTCAGCTTCACACATATGAGCCAACCCCATAAGAGAGGTGTCATCCACAAACTGGAGATGAGAAAGCATTGGAAGACCCAACCCATGTTGCCAACCATGAATTAATCCTTGAGAGACCTGAAATTTAAGAAAGTGACCCAGGCCCTCTTCGATAATAATAAATAGA
Source organism: Sequoia sempervirens (assembly GCA_007258455.2). NCBI lineage: Eukaryota > Viridiplantae > Streptophyta > Pinopsida > Cupressales > Cupressaceae > Sequoia > Sequoia sempervirens. The sequence continues at coordinate 8,589 of VDFB02186643.1, forward strand.
TAGGGAGAGAGAAGATTCCCCTAACAAAGGTCCCTGGTAGCACCAAACAACTCTAAAGTTTGACCATTAACAATAACCAAAAATGAGGAAGAAGTCACATAACTCATAGTCTAACTCACCCAATTAAAAGAAAATCCAAAGGCCAACAAAATCTTTTGAAGAAATCTCCATTTAACTCTGTCGTATGCTTTGGCCATATCCAACTTGATGAACATAGACCAATCCTTAGAGGTTTCCATGGAATGAATGACCTAAGAGAAAACCACCACGCCATCCAATATTTAAGCCGCTTAGCAATCAACTTCATATAATCTTATACACCACATTACAGAGCACAATAGGTCTAAAGAATTCAAGCCTATCAACACCCTCCTTCTTAGGAATGAGAACCAGAAAAGTAGCATTTAGGGGACAAAGCATCTGCTTATTATGAAGAGACTCATGAACAACCTCAAACAAATCCAGCTTCACAATTTCTAAAAAATCTTGGAAAAATTCAAATGGGGAAACCATCAGGACCAAGAGCTTTCCCATTATTCATCCCAAACATAACATCCTCCACTTTAGAAAAAGTAATCAGATATATAAGAGAAGCATTCAAATCATTAGAGATCAAAGAAGGAATATAAGCAAGAATCATATTCTCATCAGCTTTAGCAGGAGGTGAATCCTTACTAAATAGAGCAAAGTAGAACTGGTGAGCTTCTCTAGACAAAGCCTATTGCAAAGATACTGAAACGCCTTCAAAATTAACAAGAGAAGAGATATAACACTTATTCAGAAAATCTTGCATAGAATGATGAAAAAGGACAGTATTCCTATCACCCTCTTGAAGCCAGTCAATCCTAGCCTTTTGTTTCCAGAATATCTCCTCATGAAGCTCTGACTCCTCCACCAATTTCAAAGCCTAGGACTCAACATGCCCAAGAGCCTCTGAAAATCCCAAATCCCTAATCTGGTGAGTAATAATAGCAAGACACTCCTACACATCCCTTTTCTTGGCCCGAAAATTGCCAAAACACAATCGATTCCATCGCTTAGGATGATACTTGACATATTCCAGGTTCTTAACAAAAGAATAAATAGTTGTACCATATGCAAGGGCTCCATCCCGCCACCACTGAGCAACAAGATTATACAAGGAAGAATCATGAAGCCACATAAGCTAAAATTTGAAAGATGGATTCTTTGGATTAGGGAAAGAAGAAGCTAAAAAATTAATTGGGTAATGATCAAAGCTGCACCACTCATGAATCTTAGAGCAAGTGACCAAGCTTCCCCCAACCCTAAAACTAGAAACAAGAAATTTATCCAACTGCTCAAAAAATGCTTCTAGCTCACTCCCCCTATTATTCCAAGTAAATATGAAATTAGAGGGTTTAACATAAAGAAGAGCAAGATAATCCACACTAGCTTGAAATAAATCTGAAGCAGGACCCAATCTCAAAAACCCCCTCTTTTCTCCTCCAAACACAAGAAAATTTTGAAATCACCAGCTAAGATCCAAGGAAAATAAGGTGCACAAGACCTAACATACCTTATATGGGCCCAAAGCTAGATTTTACCATGGATGTTAATTAGAGCATACACATTACTAACCAAAATAGTCTCACCAAAATACAAAACTAAAGCCACCACCAAAATTGAGGAATGGCTAGAAATCCACCAGGGAGGAACAACCTTATGAGGATCCCAGAAAAGTGCCAAACCTCCTAAACTTCCCCTAGAACCAATACACTGATATTGACTAGAAAATCAAAATATGAGGAGCATATTGAAGCATGAAACCCACCTAAAGCTTAGTTTCCTAAACACAAAAGATATCTAGAGAATGAACCACAATCAAATCCTAAATAGCTTTTTTATGGTAGGCACTATTCAACCCCCTTGCATTCCATGAAAGAATAATCATGAGGAAGGTTGAGGGAAGTGGGAATTAATGGTCTTAATAGACCCAGATTCCAAAAGCAGTTCCCCAGTAGATTTAATCTTGTCCACATCCTTCTTATGTCCAAATTTAGAGAAATTTTCAAAATTCCCCTTCTTGAGATGGCATTGCAACACCCCCAGATCAAGAGTCGATCCCTAACCTTTACCTGAAGACAACACCTCCTTAGCTAAATCTACTAAAACAATATTATCTTGTAAATTTGCATAAGCCTCAAGAAACCCAGAACTCCCCCACTCCAAAGGTAGAGAATTATCCTTAACAATAATTTCCTATTCCAACCATGTATCCATACCAGTGACTCTAGAAAAAATCTCAATAGGAATCCCTCCTCCAAGGATTGATTATCCAAGAACTCAAAACAATTGAATCCCTGATCACTTTGTCTATCCTTATAGGCCCGCTTTTGACCCCTCCCCTTAGCTTTCAGCTTAGTAGGAATGAATCCATCCTTATCCATCCCCCCTCAGCCATAGGAACCTTGCCTTTATATCCCTTCTTAGTCAAAGACCCTGTTGAAGGAGAAGAAGAAACCCCAGCCGTTCTGAATGCCTAAGGAAATCGGCACTGAAGGTGTCCATACTCATGACAAAAATGACATCAAAAAGGAAGGGACTCATAATCTAATTGTTGAATCCATGAGGTAAAGACAATACAAATCTCCAAAGAATATGGAAATAGATTATTTAAGTCAATTTCAACACAAATGTGAGCAAAAGAAAATTCCTTTTTATCCAAAGTATTATGAGTAATGACATCCGACTTCCCCAACAATGTGGCAATCTAATGTAGAATATTCTCTCTCCAAAACTCCAATGGTAGCCATGGCAAGAGGACCCACACAGGAACATGGGAAGGCATATCCTTTGCCATAATGAATCCTCCATGCCAAGGTTTCATGAAAAATCCCACATGATTGTAAAAGTATGGCCCTCCCTCAAAAATGTGATTGTGATCGAAAATGCAAAAAAAATCAACCATGAAATAACCATTCCTAGCCGCCAAAATATCAAAATGACCTTCAACTTGCTAGGATTGATAAATCCAAGACTCCAAATCCAAGAGAGGAACACAAATACCCATAAACTTACAAATTAGAACATGTTGACTCCAATAAGAAAAGTCCTCTTGCACAGATTCTGGAGAAATAACCAGAATTGGATGATCTTGACTTCGCAGTAAACAACCATTCACTTTCTTAAGCTTAGAGCTCTCACCCACAAATGAGGTATCGATCATTGGTGAATACATTTCCATAGAAATATTCAAAGATGGCTTTGTGCTCACAATCACCAAGCTCTTGGAAACTCTAGCCATTCATCCACACCCAACACACTCTACAACCAATCAATGTGAACCCCACCCCACACAACCAAACTCCACACCAGCCTCCACACCCCACACGTCAAGCCCCACACACCACACTGCACACACCCCATGCATCCCACACCCCACAGACCCCACACAGTAGACACCTCATGCAACCCACACCCCACACAACACACTGCAGACCCCACCATAAAAACCAAACACATAATAGAAAATAGGAAAGTAGAAAATGAAACACAACAACGAACAAGAATATGAATTAGCAAAGCCATGCAACAATGAAGCTAGGGCATCAGTACCCTAGCAGAACCCCAATGCCCGCAGACAACCATGTTCCCACAGAAACTATTAATTTCATGACTTTGCTTCAATATACTTTACTAAACTCATTTTCTTCAGATAAACTCAAAATTGCATACTTTTTACCATGGATGTTGCTATAATATTTTTTCCTAAAATCTTGCCTACCCATGCTAACCAAGTGCACTTTGTTATGGATGAGTGGAATCATAATTTTTAGAGTAGTTTTGAATGAAACCATTCATGTGGTCATTGTCAAGTTTATTTTGATATACTTTACTAAACTCATTTTCCTCAGATAAACTCAGAATTGAATACCATTTACCATGGATGCTGCTATAATATTTTTTCCCAAAATCTTTCCTACCTGTACTAACCAAGTGCACTTTGTTATGGATGAGTGGAATCATAATTTTTTAGAGTAGTTTTGAATCAAACCATTCATGTGGTCATTTTCAAGATTATCTTCTTAAGGATTAAGGAATTCAATTCAAAGATAAACACTTTTGAGTGTCATGAGGTAGCTTGATGGAGTTCCATTTGATTTAGGATTTGTTTCTTCAAAGCAACGTCTTCTCAATAATGTTTATATATTTTGTAATCATCAAGTTTTTTAATGTAGTCCTTAAAGGAATTCCATTCAAAAAATAGATTTTAAGTTTTTAGGGGTACATATGTAGGAACAAAGTAATAAGGGGGGAATGTTAGTATAGAGATGATTATCACATTGATTAATTAGTTAGTTAAGGTGAAGGCAACCATATCAATTATTGTACACCAATATACTCTCCTCCTATAAATTTTATCCATTAATAATGATGATGAATTAATAAAGCATTTTAATCCTTCAAAAATAATAACCACCATATTTCCATCAATAAATTCTCTACAATTTGAATGTTTCATGAGTTGAACATTATTAAACTATTCAATTTTATTAAATTAAATGTTAAACATCTATAAGGTGTGAGATATCAATTTAGCCATACCACTATGGTATAAAACATTAACTTAGAATTTGGTGTACCCATATAGGTAATTATTAAAAAATATTATTTATCCTCACCCAAGTGAGCATTGCTTATTGAATCCATCATTAAATTTTCTAAAATTGAATATGTTAACAATATACCAAAGTTGTGTTATATCAAGTAAATGTTTTATTCAATAATTAACACCTATCTCTTAAATATGCTCATTATAGAATCTTTAGTTCAAAATTTAGGTGTGTTGACACTTTAGACTAGAATTTAACTTACATTGTTGATCACCACATACTAGGTGATATAAAATATAATTTGTAAAAGAAAATTTATATTTCTGTTAAAATTTATTATTTGATTCTCACCCAAATATGAATTACTTATGTTGACAATAACTAAAACTCTTAAAGGTTAATACATTTAATATATTAATGTTCAGACATTAAAATTCAATGTGTCATTCAATCATAGGCATTTGTCTCTTAAATAGGCCTATTGTAAAAGAAGCATTTGAAATTCAGGTGCATTAGGACTTTAACTCATAATAGAACTTAAGTTATTAATCATCGCATATCAAATACTACAAAATATCTATAAATATTTACATATTTATATTTCTACTAAATTTATCATTTATAGCTCATCTAAATGAGCATTAATTATATTGACAATCACCAAAAAAGCTAGAGGTTAATAAATTAATAATATATAAATATTGAGCACTAAAAATTTAATCTGCCATTCAATCATTGGCACTTATATCTTAACTATGGATATTCTATAGAATTCAACTTAAATTTGTGCATGTCAAAATTTAGTCTAGAATAGAACTTAAGCCATTAATCATTATAAATTAGATGATGTAAATATTTTCTAAAAAATTGTGTATATTTTTATTCAAATTATTGTTTAATTCTCACTCTAGTGAGCATAATTTCTATTTAAAATCACTAAATTTGGTTAAGGTGGGTAAATTAATATATCATTTCCAAGTTCTAACAAGTCAAATATACAATTAAATTATTGGCACCTCTATCTTTAAAAAAATACTCTAGAAAAGTGGGTGGTTGGGGGGGCAACCCTCCAAGCTGGCAGAGGGATTTTGATGGTTTGGAGTGAGTGGCATCTATGTAAGGGTGATTAGTGTTGAGGTGGAAGATGGAGTGATAGGAAAGTGACATCATTCAAGGGAAGTTCTAGTATTGATGGCTTCAAGTTTGAGCTCATTTTTTAATGAAGGTTGTGCATACAAAGCAGGGCTATTAGAATGGAATCATTGGTGCAAGGACAAGTTGCCTTTCCTAGAAATAATTTCTCATTTGTGTGAAAATAGAATTGCTTGGCGATCATAGGCTTTATTAATGAGTGGAAGTGATGGTTTGTGTAGTGTAGTAATTTTTTTTGGTGTTGATGCTTAGTTAATGGTGGTGAGTCGGTTGGTGGCCTTTGCTTAGCTTCTGAAGTTGTTGTGGATGGTAATGGTTGGGTGCTTAAATTTTATCATAGTAGTTTTTGTGGAGGGTTTTTCATGGTTTGGAGCAGACACCCCAATTTATCTGGTTGTGACATCAAGGCAGGCTATGTTTCATGAGATAATGAAGCAAAGGTTGAAGCAATATTTTCTCAACATTGATCCTCTCACAGTTGCAGTAGTCAAAATGATTTTAGCCTCTATTCACCTTGAGTGTAAGGACTATGGGAGAGACAATGTGCATGTTTCCTTGTGATTTTTGGCATCTCTACTTGACATCTGAGTTCCTAAGATGGAGGAGAAGGAGTTGTTAGTGAGGCTATTCAAGAAGGATTTGGTAGGTGGTGTGGAGGAGTCAGGTTCTGAAGGCAGCAATTTTAGGCATTCATATTTCATGTCCAATTGATTTGGAACTCTTGTGAAAGATCGGCAAGGCCATTAAGTTTTATCCCTTCCTCTTGGACCTGAGCAAGGTGACTCTCATGCGCCACCATATGATTGTTGTTGTTGAAGTGGAATATCTAAAGAAATTGATTAGGTAAATGGTAGTTGGAGGCTTCAAATGGGTCAAGGACTTTGAGTCCTTTTCAAAACTTAACGAGTTTCTATAATTCAGTTGGTTCCTGATTTTACTCAGTAATTGTTGTGGTTTGGTGGCAGTTAGTTTGATACATATGTTCATTTTATCTCTACTGGTTGAATGATGTCTAGTAGTCTATGGGTTGATACATATGTTCATTTATGGCTTGCATTTATCATTGGTCTTATTAGGACCATAGCCAATACATGCAAAGCATACATTAATTTATGTTGATATGAACCAACGATTGGAAGGCCTAAGAAGTGGGAGGCTGCCCAAAATTCTAAGATAACTTATAAGCTATCAGCCACTATATCTCTTAATGTGTATATATATATTTGTATATATACTCATATATGTATACAAATGTGAATATATATGTTTATAGGCATATGTATATATATATATTAATGTAATGAAATAGTTAATGCTATGTCTACTATTTTTTTTGCATGCATAGATGGTTCCAAAAGGTCTGGGGTGTGATAATTTTATGGTATTCTTTGGCAGATTGTCAAGAAAGAATGAAGGAAAAAGATAGTAAGCATTAAGGCCTATTATTGAAGGAAGCGGGTAGAGGTGCATCTAATCTGGGTTATTCTTGGGAAAAACATTCCCTCATTGTGTCAATTTTTGTTGGAAATATTGCATAATTTTCTAGGTTTTCGTATGTCACTAACAACTAGCTATATTGTTCCATTTATGGCTTTGGTTCCCTTCAAATGACTTGAAAATAGCTAATCCATTAAATTGCTAGAGTTACTGAAAATGTATTGTTTTGTGCCATTCTAGGACTCTTTGTTGGTGTTCAAGGTAGCTATGACCAAGGATGCCATGATTCTATCAAATTGCAAGTGCATTCACTAACTATGCAACCTATGTGAAGGTTGTTGGACTTGGGACTTGGGACTCCATTGCCATGTCAAGGTCGCGAGCATTTGTCACAGTGATAGAGAAGTCTAGTGAAATGACAGAAGTGTAGGGGAGGCCAACAAAATTTCATTACCATTGATTGTTGTATGGTTCTCATGTAGTGGTCTTGGTGCAAGTAACATTTGTTTGAAAGTCCTTGGAAAATAAAAAAAATGTTTGTATAGTTATCAGTACCATATTGTTCGGTGTCAGTTTGAGGTTTATGTTATCACTAAAGATGGCTATGAGTGTAGAGGGAAAGCTTTTGTAAAGTTCCAAGTATGTGGAATGCTATGCAATTTTAGTGAAGTCAGTTGAAGGAGATTTTTTGTTTTTTTGGATGTATCAATGGTTCCAAAAGGTTTGCACTTCGATATTTATCATATATACACATATACATATATATATATGTAAAAACCTATATAAATAACTATATATGTATATGTATGTATCTTCTCCTTATATTCAATGTCTATATACATACTATGCTATAATAGTATTGGCTTTCCTACATGGGGCCAAGCCTCTGAAGTAATCTTATTTGATTTATGGCTTTCATTTTCCTATTTGGACTGGAACATAATAAAATATTGGATTCTTATTCAAAAACTATTTCCATCAGCATGTTTTAGGAGATTATTTATTGAAATGGATGTATTCTTTCTCCCATTTCGAGGGACATTGTGTTGAGAAAGGGAGTAATGTATTTTTGGCATGGGTTTTGCTCTACTCCAGCTTCCTTGAGTTTTGTTTTTAATGTTTGTTTTTTTTGGCTATGTTTGGGCAGGAATTAAATTTTAGGATATATATATGTATATATACACACACATATATATGCATATACATATATGCTAGACACACACACATATATACATATTTATATATACATTCTAATATATCTCCTTGCTCTCTACTTGCTCCACCAAGAGGGGCTAACAAATCTTGACCCAAGAAAGTTATCTTATGTTTTTGCATTAATTAGATATGATTTAAAGGTATGGTCAAATGTATATATATGCATATATATATACATATAGTAGGGCTGACTGAAATCATGACTCTACATTATGCCTTCTCAGTTGCCAGAAAGAGGAGAAAAGAAAAGCTATTCCCTGACTAAAGAGGATTGACACAAGTACAACCCAGGGTATGGAACAATAATCAATAATACCTAATGTAACCAAACATAGAATGGACATCATTAATTATTTTATTCTCTTCCAACCATAGCCAAATAACGAAATCCATAAATCAAACTACGTTAACCTAATGCATCCAACAATAATGAACAACCCCTTATGCAAAACAATACTATGAGAACACGAACCCTAAATCAATCAATATTGGTTTGAATGGCACTCGAGATGGGGAAATTTAGCAAAAAACATAATTGTTTTCATTTTATGCTTATTGTTGGAACATAATAAAATAATAAAATAATTAATGATGTTTAGTGACTAACAAAAATCAAACAACATATTTGAAACAATTAGCAGTACCTTATGGAAAATCAACACAGTTACAATCGACAATAACTAGATAAGGTCAAACATTTTTTTCCGTTGCAAGTCATAAAGATAGACCTAACAAAAATTAATATATATATAAATACATGAACATATCTATATATATATACACAAATATATACATATTAAAATATACCCAACATATCTTAAGGAACAAAACAATAATTAATAATACCTAATGCAACCAAACATAGAATCGACACCATTAATTATTTTATAAGTTCCAACCCAAACTCCATACCCTTAACATTTTTAATGTTACATATATATTGATATTAAAATATACCCGGTATAGCCTAAGATAGAAAACAATAATCAATGATACCTAATGTAACCAAAGATAGAATCAACAACATTGATTATTTTATTATTTTCCAAGAATAACCAAGAAAAAAACCCATAAATCAAACAACATTACTCTTTATAGCCACCCACATGTAGAAAGCCACAATATACAAGTACACCACTTCCAAAAGTGCCTCACATACAAAACCCACAAAACAATAAAAAAAACACTCCTTTCTCAATATAATCTCCTTAGAAATTGGAAAAAATATAGCCATTTCAACAACACCTTCTCCAAAATAAAACAATATAGCTTATGCAACACAACTATAATCGACAATGCCTGATGGATTGACTATTTTATTCCATTGTAATCATAAGCACAAATCACAAGCAATAAACTAACCAACCTAATATAGCCAAAGATAGAATCAACAACATTAATGTTTTTATTCTCTTCCAACCATAACCAGAAAATGAAAGCCATAAACTAAACACCATTGGTCTCAACAACCACCTAGATCCAGAAAGCAACAATATAGCCCAAGCTATACAATAAGAATCGACTAAAACTCCATAACCTTATCAATCTTAATCTTACCTATATATTGATATTAAAATATACACAATATACCCTAAGCCAAACAAGAATAATCAATAATACCTAATCCGACCAAACATACAAGATAACACTATTAATTATTTTATTATATTCCAACCATAACTAGAGTACTGAAGGCATAAATCAGAAAACATCACTTTCAACAACCATAACCAAAGATAGAATCAACAACATTAATTATTTTATTCTTTTCCAAGAATAACCAAAAAAAACCATAAATCAAACAACATTACTCTTTATAGCCACCCACATGTAGAAAGCCACAATATACATGTACACCACTTCCAACAGTGCTTCACATACAAAACCCACAAAAAAATACAAAAAACACTACTTTCTCAATACAATCTCCTTAGAAATTGGAAAAAATATAGCCATTTTAACAACACCTTCTCCAAAATAAAACAATATAGCTTACACAACACAACTATAATCAACAATGCCCAATGGATTGACTATTTATTCCATTGCAACCATAAACACAAACCACAAGCAATAAACTAACCAACCTAATGTATCCAAAGATATAATCAACAACATTCATTTTTTATTCTCTTCCAACCATAACCATAAAATGAAAGCTATAAACTAAACAACATTGGTCTCAACAGCCACCTAGATCCAGAAAGGAACGATATAGCCCAGGCTATACAATAATAATTGACCAAAACTCCATAACCTTATCAATCTTAATCTTACCTATATATTGATATTAAAATATACACAATATACCCTAAGCTAAACAACAATAATCAATAATACCTAATGCGACCAAACATACAAGCTAACACTATTAATTATTTTATTTTGTTCCAACCATAACTAGAATACTAAAGGCATAAATAAAACAACATTACTTTAAACAACTACCCACATCTTCAAAGCTAGAATATAGAACAATGTATACAATAAGAATCCACAAAAACTCCATAACCTTAACAATTTTAATGTTACATATATATATTGATACTAAAATATACCATGTATAGCCCAACGCAGACAAAAAAAATCAATAATACCTAATGTAACCAGACATAGAATCAACAAAATTAATTATTTTGTTTTGTTCCAACCATAAGCAAAAAATGAAACCATAAATCAAACAAGATTACTTTCTACAACCACCCGCATGCAGGAAGCCATAATATAGGCCGAGCTATACAATAACAATCCACAACAACTCCATATCCTCTATAATTTAATTATGTTGGATACATAGCCACAAAATGCAAGCACTAAACATAAACCATACAAAGCTTCACAGTAACAAACCCATACAACAAATGCTCCTTTCTCAAGACAATCTCCTCGCAAATTGAAAAAATACAGACTTTTTAACATAGAATCAACAACATTAATTTTTTATTATCTGTTGCAACCAAAGTAGAAAATGAAATCCATAAATGAAAAATCACTTTCTACAACCACCCACATGTATAAAGCCACAATATAAGTCGAGCTATACAATAATGACCAACAAAAACTCCATATCCTCTATAATTTAATTATGCTACGAACATAGCCACCAAACAGAAACATTAAACACAAACCCTATGAATGTTGACAATAACAAACCCATACAAAAAATAGTCCTTTCTTAACACAGTATCCTCCAAAATTGAAAAAATACAAACTTTCCAACAACACCTAGGTATGTCCAGGATCATGATGGGCCAAAAAGTGGCAATATGATGGGTATGTGGCTAACAACTTTTTTTACCCAAAATTGATAAAACGAAAGAGTTTTTAAAGGGAAGTTTCTCAACTTTCACCAATATAGAAATTATGTTTTAAATTTAGTTATTAATAAATTATTATTCATTTTTCTATTAGTGCTTATTCAAGTCTAATTGATAGGTTGTTTGAGAAAACTTCTATAGCTTTCAAATATCACATTTTTTTTTTAATCCAAAGAACGCATCGTCACACATTCTAATAGCTTTGCATACTATGGGATTAAAAAAATGAAAAATTGTCATGGTTTGACAAGTTAAGCTTGGCAATCGAAACCTTATCGTTTATATTTTTTTAAAAGTTGTAATAAAAAATTAATAATTAATTATTTATATAAAAAAATTACAAAATATAAGTCACATGGGACATACATCCTCTACTTATATATAAAATATTATAAAAAATATTATCATTTTATTGGATTTGATTGGAGGACACCCATGACTTTCGAGAGTTTAGGGTACTTTCTGACCTTTAAATTTTTAAGTTTTCATAAATAATTTTTCTTCTTTAAAAAAACCTAGAAATTTAGAAACTATATTCAATTTGCTACATATTCTATTCTTACTTATTTTTGAAATAATATAGATAACTAATTCAAATTTTTACATCAAGTTTCCTAACTCTAATTTTTTTGAATTTTTTGCCACTTAAGAGCCTATTTTTTCCATCATGATCTTGCACATACCCACCTTCTCCAAAATGAAATTATATAGCTTAAGAAAAAGAACTATAATCAACAACACCTTAAGGAAAATCTAATGAAACATTATGGGAAACACTTTTTTTCTGCATATGCACCTCTTGCTGGTCATTTCAAACAAACCCCTTTCCACCAGCTTTCTCCATGCTACCTTGTTTCTCGAAGCCTCCAAACATATGTAGATAATGGAACCCATTAACACAAGCCCACAAAAAATCATAGTATCAAGTCCATGCAAACACACTCACAAGAAACGTGAACCATAAATCACACAAGGTATTTGAAACAATCAATAGTACCTTATCGCAAATAAAGCAATATAACCACCAAGCAAAAATCAAACAATATCATCAAGGGGTTATTCCACATGCACCTCTTCCCACTTGCTTGAAGCAAACATCTTCTCACCAACTTACCTACACAAAAATAGGAAAAATACTATCACAGTCGACACATTTCTTTTGCATTTCCAACCACTCTCCCTTGCAAAAAACACAAACTAGCGTATGCCCACCTTCGGAAAAGCTGCACAAAACATAATCCAGCTTGCACCCTCACAGAAGCTAACCCTCCTCACTCTTAGCTCTCATAGCAGGTATAGCAATAGAACAACACCAAACAATTCATCATTGAAAATTTACCAACATTTGTTTTTTTCCCTGAGGCATTAAAGGTCAATTGTTATTACAATGATCCCCAATACACACAAAGCATACAACAATTAATGTTGACACGAACTAGCATTTAATTTTCATAGCCTTCTCTATCCAGGAAGCTCAAAAAATTCCACCCAATTCCCAAAGCAACCAACAACTGCCTCTGCCACCTTTTTCGCAATTACCAAAAGCCAAAAAATTTGGGAGGCTGATGAAAATTCTGACCGAACTCATAAACCATCTGCCACCTTGTCCCCAATCATTGGAAACCAAAAAACCAGCGATGCTGACAAAAATTCCAGCCAAAGTTGACACAAATAGCCTATTAGCTAATAATTTATCCATTATGAAATATTTCTTTCTTTGATCAATGCTAATTCATTTAGTAACATAATATTATCTTGAAATATTCTTCTATTTTTTTCTTTCTGTATGTTTCATATCATGATTTATGGAATTGTTGGCTATATTTTTCCCCAATATGCTTCTCTTTTAATGATGGAAATCTTATAAAATTGACCCATAGTTTATTGCTTCTTGGAGTAGTTGATCGCAAGTTTCCTAATAGCCAATCCCAACATTGTACAACATAGGGAAAATTTAAGAGGAGGTGATCTATATTTTCTTCACTATATTCACACATGACACACCAATTGAGGCTTTCCATTCCAACTATTTTCAATCAATCACTTATCAAGATCCTAGCATGGAGTGTCATCCACTTAAAGGCTCTTACCTTAGGTAGTACACATCATCCCCAACATAGTTTTTGAAGCCACATTTTATCACTTTAGCCAATCACATTGAACATAAATAATTTTATAAAATTCTCAAGTTAAAATATTTTACATATTCATTTTAGAAAATAAAATTAAAGAAGATAAATTTTTAGTATTTAATTGGTTCAAAACTAACATATTCATAACTAATTAACAAAACCGATTGCAATAGTATTGTTGTATTGTTGAGGGAAAGTACTAATAAGATAAATATTTGTTAACTTTAGTTTTCATCTCTCTTAATGGTTTTAAAGCCTTAGATTGTTATTAAGAAATTTTATTTTATTTATTTAAGAGTTATATTTTATTTTACATTAAAGTGTTTTTTTTTTTCCTAATCTAATCCACCCTTTTTCAAATAATTTATTCATCTCTCAAGTTATTTTTTTATATTTATAGAGGATTATATA
>VDFB02186644.1:0-29864 GCA_007258455.2 Sequoia sempervirens
TCGAGGAGTCAAGATTGCTCGAGGCAGCCTCTATCCCCATCACTTTATAGAGTGTGGAGCTTGTAATTGCTTGTGTTAAGCATTATAATGCGACCACAAGAGAAATCCGGTCAGTGGATGGGAGGTTGCTCTGTAGTCTTAAGCCAAAAGACAGAGAAAAATGTTTTTCTATCCCTTCACGTTCTGCAAAAAAAGTTATATCTGTGAGAGAATGCAAGAGAGCATTTCAGGCTTCTAAGGACAAATGCCAGTCAAGAATGGCAGAAAAATGGTTGAAAGTGCAGAAAACCAGCTTGCCCAAGAATTTGGGGTGTGGAGAGTTCCGCAATGAGTACGCTGTGATGATCACACTACTCAACAAAATCACTGGTCAAGAGCATGGAAATGAATTTCAGCCATGGATGTATTACATCGTGGCCAAGATTGTCAGTAGAAGAGAGCACTTTGATTGGGCTTCTCTTATTAGTGATTCTCTCCACAACCAAATTACATGGTTTCTGAAGATTGACAAGTTTCACATGTGCTCCTACTTGGTATATCTGATAGCCTTTCAAGGTCAGTTCAGAGCACTAGATACTATGGGGACTTTGGGCATAGATAAGGTACATGAGCATTTCCTGCTCTTGGAGTTTACTCTTGCGGAGAAGCACTTCAAGAAAGTCAATGACCTTTTCACTATGCATGTTGTCCGAGATCTCGACCACGAAATGCATGTGCGCATTTCCAATACAGCCAAGGAGGCAATGGCGAAGTGGGCTGATTGGTTTATCCAATTTCCTACATTCACTTACATTTGCGTGTATGGATATGGTGGTCACCCTGCAATGTTACCCCGCTACCCTTCAGATAGGGTAGTGTTGTGACGTTTTTCACACATCGCCCCATTGCAAATGGGGACCCCCTAATTTTGGCTTTGCTTTTGGTTTGATGTTGGTTTGTTTTGTCGTTGTCTCTCTTTTCTACTGTCTGTCTTTTCGGGATTACGCCCGTCTGTGAGCTTTAACATGAAATTTGGCCAAGTCTGAAAATTAGGGTTTCCATTTTGTCGGTCAGTCCGAGGTTGAATAAAGTGAATAAATTGAAAACTGAGCTTAACGTTGTTGTTATCATGTTTCCAGCAGGCTCTCAGCAAAAGTTCATCGGATTCTGAGGTACTTACTATTTTTAGTAAGTGTGAAATTCAGGGCAATCTGTCAGCCATTTTGAGATTCCGACAGTCACACAGCATTCAGAGCACATCAGGCTGCTCGCGTGCAAAATTTGAGCGAAAATGGACTACTTACTATTTTTAGCAGTCTGGCTTCCGGGGCTAATTTCAGGGTTCAGATGCAGATTTTTCTTTGCATGTCTGGATATTCCTTCTGGGTTTTTCAAGACCTTCGCGATGATATAACATGCAAGACGAGATGACAACTTTCAGGATTCAGCCTTCCGAGGCCATTTTTAGGGTTTGCATGTCAGGGTTTCTTTTGCATGTCGGGTGATTCCTGATGGGTTTTTCGAGAGCTCCGCGATAGTGTGACATGCAAACGAGGATTCTAACTCAGTAAGGAACTTGCTATTTTTAGCAGGTGTGTCCCAGCAGCCGCCTCCCAGCAGTTCAGATTCACGAGCTGATCGCAGTGCCACAGAAACGCAAACAAACAGAGATCATTTGATACGCATGCAAAGCGAATTAGGGTTTCCAACTTCGGAGCCTAAAAATAGGCGTAAAAAGTCAAAATTTTCAAAAACCGGTGTAAACCACCGCGATCAGCGTTCTTCAGGCTATCTGCTGGTGAAATTTCAAGTCAAATGGAGCACTTACTATTTATAGTAAGTCAGATTGGAAACTGGCTAAAAATAGTAAATTGACTGCATGCGTCAGTGTCAGCCAATAGGACACGTGGTGAGGAGCGCCTCATCAAAATTTCACGTCGATCGGAGCATGGGAGCTATCAGAAACATGAGCTTACTATTTATAGTAAACCACCTTCAGAAACATGCTAAAAATAGCAGGGCGACTTGAAGAGGCAGTGCCGACAGGTTGATAAGGTTATGAAGAAGCTATGTTTAAAATTTCAAGTTGATCTGAGCTTCGGAGATACAAATTCAGAGAACTTACTATAAATAGTAGGGCACGTATACTGGCAGGGAACGAGAAAATTTGCCTAAGTCTGAAGTTTCATCCAGTTGCTATGGCAAAATGCGCCCAGCTAGTAAGGAGGCATAAAAAGATTCTAAGTATGGCGTTCATCCTTCACACAGGGCAAAATGTGCCCAAGGCACCAGAGGTCAAAGAAAGTCAACGAAATTTCATCCTGCTGCCAGGCCAAAATGTGCCCAATTTGAAGAGGGAAAAGTTGAAAAATTTTCTAAGTGAAGAAAATCCGCCTCACCCCTCAAAATGCGCCCAAGATGCAAGTTTATCTTGTACACAAGGCAAAATGCGCCCAAAAGGCAAAGAGGTCAAAGTAGTCAAAAGTTTTTATCCTCCATCAAGTAGCAAATGCGCCCAACTCAAGAGGTAGTGGCATACAAAAATATTCTAAGTATGAGTGCCATCCTCCTCCTAGGTGGAAATGCGCCCAAAGCATGGCAAGTAAAGACAAAAATGAGGAAGTCAAGGTGGCGTTGGAATCTTCATCCACTACATCATACAAAATGCGCCCAGGAAAGAAGCAAGTCAACAAAGTCAAAGAGTTTTGTCCTCCTCACCCCTCTAAATGCGCCCAAGTTGGGGTGTAAAAAGTAAATGAAGCTAGTGAATGAGGTGAAATGTGATTGAGGCGTGGTGAATACAAGGACAAATGATAGGCGTTATTCTCCAAAGTGGTAGGCGCCAAGGGTGATGGAAGTTATAAAGTGTTAGAAAATTTTCCAAGGCGTGGTGAAGTAGTATGTGGTAAGGCGTGAGTTTTTTTTAATCACTTCTTCAAGTGTTATGCGCCTAGAGGGATGAAATAGAATGTGAGGTAAAACAACTTGCTAGGTGATGAAGAATTTTCAAGATGAGTATCTTCCTTCAGATATAAAATGCGCCTAAAACTTTGAATGACAAACAAAAAAATTAAAATGTTGCCTAGGCGTTAGGACTTCAAATAAATTGCCTTTCAAGTATGAAGTGAGTAAGAAATAAAATGTGCCAGACGTCCTCTCGAAATTTTTCTAAGTGAAGTTGATACTTTTCTCACTGGCAGGCAAATAAATTTTTTTTCTAAGGCAAATTTTCAAAGTGCAAGAAAATTTTAAAAATTTCTAAGGCACAAAATATTCTCTCCCTTAGAAAGTACGCCTAGAGCTCTGGGGTGGTGGAATTTTTCTTGAAGCACAACAGAGTTGCCAGAGGTGGAGTCAGTGAATGCCAGCTCCACAGGATTGATAAAAATTTTCCAAGTCAGAGCAACACAGGATATTCACAGATGTGAAAAACGGATTTAAATTTCACAGGGAAATAATTTTCTAAGGTTCAAAATTCAGAAAAATAAAATGAACCCGTTTGTTGTGCACCCATGGGTTCGGTGCATTCTGGAGGAAATTTTCTTCTGGGTATCGAAGATTATCGATGAGGAGTTGATTTTAAGGTCTTCCACAGCTTGTCGAGGATTCTGGGATGAAGATTTTAAATGAGCACCAGGTTGATGAATTTCCTAAGGGAAATTTGAAAATTTTCTAAGGCAAGTGTGAGGAGAATGTGTTTTCAAGATGAAATTCTCCATACGATGAATTTGAAAGAAACCGCCTAGGTGAATTTGCCCAAGGTCTTCGTGAAGATAGTTTTCTTGAGCCAGAGGTGGATAAAATCAAAGTTGTCGAGCTCCAGCGGGTGAAATGAATTTCTTGAGGATGCAGTTGAAGTTGATATTGTCCAAAGGATGATGGAATTTGGCTAAGGCATGAAGAATTATGAAGATGGCAAAAGTTTGCTAGTGGAGGCGATGAACGCGAAAATCTCGGTAAGTTGAATTTACATTATGAAGTGTTCTAATACTCTTCTCCTCGCTTGTTTTGCAGGAGGAATGTTGAAGCCAGAGCTTGATGACTTGAAGTGGTGAAGCACGATGATATTACAACCCTCGGAGGAAGATAAAGTTACGAGTTTCAATCTCGAAGGAAGAAAAGCTGCAAGAAATTGGCTAAGTGTTAGCTCAAGTGACAAAGATGAAATGTTTTCAAAACTCAAGATGAAGAAAGGATGGAAGCTCGAGCGAAGTCGAAGAATAAAGTCAAGAAGGGATCAAGGATAATGTGAACGCGTCTATTAACGGAATCTTCTAGAAGGATGATGGTGGACATTATGGCGCATTTATTACCCCACTCTCTGTGGCGGTTTTTAGGGCAAATCTTGTTTAGGGCTGAGGTGGCACGATTCTGGCCACTCTATTAATTGTAACCCTAGCCGTCTTTTGGGACTTGGCTAGCTATATAAAGGGGGAGTCCCCCTCATTTGTAATATCATTAGACAGTAGAATTAGAGTAGAAGTCGGAGTAGAGAGACAACTAGGTGATAGCTTAGAGTAGCTTAGTATAGGTTGATAGTGTAGTTTGAAGAAGAGGGAAAGTTTTCCCTTTGAAGACTTTGTAAGAAATTGTTGTGTAACACTCTTCATGATAATAGATCTTTTCATTGATGATGGAATTCGTCTTGTCATGAATAGCTAGCAAGGTTTCTTCGTCCTTCCGATTCAAATGGTAGCATAAAATAGTTCGGAGTAGTGTAATTTTCATTCCATGCAAGTAGATAGTAATTGTGGAATGTGGTGCTTGATCTAAGCAACTTCGTCTATCCATACCACTAGTGTATTTGCTGATGGTGAATGCGCCTTGTGTGGTCAACTGGAATATCATGCACTTAACTTCAATCATAGTTTGAATGATGGTATGCGTCGTTGTGATGGTATCTTCATGTCAAGTGGTGGTTTGAACATCTTTAGTCATCTCCCTTGAAGATGCACCGACTCCGTGGAAGCTGTCCGGTCGAGGCAAAGCGAAGTTCGGTTGAAGTTTGCTGAAGTTGAGCTCCATACCCCACACCTTAGAGTAGATTAGAATCTCTAAACCCTACCCCATTTCAATTCAGTACTTTCTGATTAGAAAAGGTAACCCGCACTTCATAGATAAATCTTTCGAGCATTTGAATTCCTTTCCCCGCTGCTGAACAATTCCGTAAGTCCCCTTGAAATACCATCAAATCACATCGAGCCAAACTGAGCCTATTCGCACTAAAGGAACCTTGGAGTTGAACGCACGAACTTTCTTGCAATCTTAGCGTGCGGAATACTTTGATCAAGAGAGAATAGGGAAGCTGTTGGCAACTTTATTCTGCGTTGGTGCGGTCACAAAAAACCACATCAACAGGTAGTATTCATGGAAATCCTGAGGTAGTTAGGAGAGGTTCATGCATACCTACATCTGAAGAAGAAGCCGACTGCTGAGTTTCCAATTGGGATGGGTCTCTTCTGATGTAAAGTAGCATCATATGCCAAACTCATGTGTCAGGAGATGCTAAGGCTGAATCTCATGTATCTTGTTGATAGGTCTTACGATCCAAGAGGCATGTTTGCTGCTCACCTTGAGAAACACTCATCACATGAATCTTCTATGGAAGATTACTGGGTGAATTGTGAAGATGAGTTCGAGGTGTGAAGAAGGAACTAGAGTCGCTTCCGACTTCATTAGATTGTTGATTTCATGTCAATAGATAGAGGACTGCCAGATGATGATGGGGAAGTCATTCTCCCCTCTTTCTTTGTGGACCAAGTGGATAAACAACCACTTGGCAAGGTGGATTGGTTTGTGAAAGAGAACCCGTCAATTGAGAAAAGAACTAGTAGAGTTGTGAGGAAGAGCCAAATCTATCTAGATTGCAAGAGGACAAGGAGGGTGGCAATTCCGAGAGCAGAGCCACCAGAGGTTGGTCCATCACAACCCTCGTCCAGAAAGAAGCCAAGATAGAAACGGTGGTGTATCCCTCCCCCAGGCATGAGAATGTCGGGTCACACAAGAGGAAAAAGAAATCAAAATGTTGAGGTTAGTGAGCAAAGAGAACCAGTAGAGATAGCCACTGATATGCCCACTGCAATCGAGGAGACAATTGTAGCAAAACCTGTGATTGAGACAGTCACAGTGGAGGTTGAACAGATGAGGACAGCAGTTGCAACCGATGGAATCCCAGTAGTCGAGATTGAGCCTCCTGTTTCACCACAGCCACAACTCTCACCACAACCACAGCTATCAGCATAGGCATCGCCTTTGCCAGTCTATGTTGATCTAGATTCGCCACTGAGAGAAGACATTGTAGAACCTTCTTGTTCTTCAAGTGTTCACGGGCCTAATGTCCCTTCTTCTAGTGAGATTCGCCATAACTCTTGGCTTGAATGATTCCTAGGGAGAAGAGAGACGCGCTTTCATATGAGTTGGACTTCACAGAGTTTGACCATGTCCCTCAAGACATGCTGGTCAAGAAAATGAAAAGACAAGTCCATGTTGAAAGGAACACTGAGAAGGAGTTGGTTATTGAAACGGCTACACCACCAGTGGACAGGAACATAAACGAGGTGGAAGTTAAAGATTTCATCATATGACAGGTGAATCTTGGCAAGAACACTCACCAGGTGGATGTAGACCTTCTCGGGATTGCATCAGTCAGTGCACAAGAAAGGATGGCAAAGGACAAAAGATATAAAGCAGCCCTAAAGGCTGAAAATCAGCAACTACAGTTGTATATCTCCAGCTTGATTCATGTCACCAAGAACGTTTCAGCATTACCACAAGAAATTTTGGATCTTCCCGTGAAGCGCAACCATAATTTACTGATGACATATGGAAGACACTTGAGAGATCAAGTGGAAGAGTTCCTTGTTGCTTAATTTTCTCTTTATTCTCATTATATACATTGCACACTCCCTTCAATAATTGATTGCTCATTATCGTCATTTTATTAAGTGGAATTCCCATGGCATTTCCGTCAAAGCTAGTTGTAGTTATTGTTTTTGTTGCATGACTTTTGATAGAGAATGCCTTTGTCATTTAGTGTTGAGAATTTCTTCTATATCCTTAACATGACTTTGAATATTGATAATCTTTTTGTCTCATTAGGCAACATACTCATTTTTCTCCAATAGACATTCTTGTAACAAGGGCTGGTTTATGGTTTTTCTCTTGAATGAAATTGACCAAAAGAGAGGCAACCTTCTTGTGTGAAGTATTTTCTTTTCCTTTTGTATCCATTGCAACCAATAGACCTTGCAATGAGCCATTTATGTTTGCAAAGGTAATATTTAGTGAGGACTCTTTGCTTTTTGAGGATTGTGTGCATTCTCTTAAGGAAGGTAGTGGTATGAAAGGATAGTTGGGGAAGGCTATTGGGTCCCTCAACATCTTTAAATGCATCAGAGCTAACGGATATTGTTCTTTGCATAGACAATTGATAAGGTCTAGTGGTAGGAGGAAATAGTGGGAGGAGGGTTGTGGGACACTTTGAAGATGTTGTCAGCACATAGAATAATAGGGGAGATTGTTCTTTGCATAGACAATGGATAAATCCTATAGTAGGAGGAAATAGTGCGAGGAAGGGTTTGTGTGGCAGTTTGAAAGGTCAGCAGTGCATATGACATGTGTTGGTAGAGTAGGGACCTGTTGTGACCTTTTTCACACATCGCCCCATTGCAAATGGGGACCCCCTAATTTTGGCTTTGCTTTTGGTTTGATGATGGTTTGTTTTTGCTGTTGTTTCTCTCTCGTTCTGTCTATCTTTCCGGGATGTGCCCGCCATTGAACCTTAACGTGAAATTTTGGCTAAGTCTGAAAATTAGGGTTTCCATCTTTCCAGCCAATTTGAGGTCAAATGTGGTGAATAAATTGAAAATAAGGACTAACATTGTTGTCAGTGTGCTTTTAGCAGGCTCTTAGCAAATTTTCATCAGATTCCAGTCACTTACTATTTTTAGAAAGTGTGCAATTACAGGCAATCTTTCAGGATTTTTGAAATTTCGACAGTCACACTGTGTTCAGAGCACATCAGGCTACTCGCGTGCAAAATTTGAGATGAAACGGATGACTTACTATTTTTAGCAGTCTAGCTTCCGGGACAAATTTCAGGGCATAGATGCAAGATTTTTCAACGCATGTCTGGATATTCCTTCTGGGTTTTTCGAGACCTTCGCGATGGTGTAACATGCAAAATGAGATGACAACTTTCAGAGTCCAGCCTTCAGAGGCTATTTTTAGGGTTTGCATGTTGGATGATTCCTTGTGGGTTTTTCGAGAGCTTCGCAGTGGTATGACATGCAAATGGAGATAATCACTCAGTAAAGAACTTACCATTTTTAGCAGGCGCATCCCGACAGCCGCCTCCCAGCACTTCAGAATCACAAGCTGATTGCAATGCAGCAGAAACGAAGACAAACAGAGATCATTTGATATGCATGCAGAACAAATTAGGGTTTCCAGCTTTGGGACCTGAAAAGAAGGGCAAAAGGGCAGAATTTTCGAAAACCGGTGTAAACCACTGCGATCAGCATCCTTTGAGCTATCTGCTGGTAAAATTTGAAGTCAAACGGAGCACTTACTATTTATAGTAAGTCATTTTGGAAACAGGCTAAAAATAGCAAATCAGTTGCATGCGCCGATGCCAGCAGGCAGGTCACGTGGTGAGGAGCACGTCATTCAAATTTCAAGTCAATCGGAGTTGTGGAGCTATCAGAAGCAAGCAGTTGCTATTTATAGTAAATCACCTTCAGAAATGGGCTAAAAATAGCAGGCCGACTAAAAATAGCAGTGTCAACAGGGTAACAGGGTCGTGAGGATGCAGCATTTGAAATTTCAAATCATTCTGAGCTTCAGAGATGCAAAAATCAGAGGGCTTACTATAAATAGCAGGGCATGGATAAATTGGCGAAAACGAGGAAAAATTGACTAAGTCTGAGACTTAGTTCACCTCCTATGGCAAAATGCGCCCTGCTTGATGAAGAAGCAAGGTCTCATGCTTGAAAAAATTTCTAAGTGTTGAACTTCGTCCACCTAGGCAAAATGCGCCCAAGTTCACAAAAAGTCAAGGAAGTCAAAGTTTTTCATCCTGCACACATAGCAAAATGCGCCCACTCTAAGAGTTTGATGAGGAAAAAATTTCTAAGGCATGGAGATATCCTCCACCACCCTCCATTTGCGCCCATCCTGTAGCCTATGTAAAATGCGCCCAAATGGGGCCATGTGAGGACAAAACGAGAGAAGTCAATGAGTCAACAAGGCAAAAGGCGTTAGAAGTTCATTCATCTACACAAGCAAAATGCGCCAAAGTTAGAAGCATGCAACAAGAAAGTCAAAAGGAAAGTCAAAAATGTTTATCCCTCACACTAAGCTAAATGCGCCCTCAAGACATGCAAAAAGTTTCTGAGTGTCAACTTTTATCCCCCATCAAGTGCTAAATGCGCCCATGTTTGAGAAGTCAACAAGTCAAAGGGGAAGGCGTCATGAATGTTATTCTTTCCTCTAGCTCAAATGCGCCCAAGGTATAGAGTTGATGCTAGGCGTTAGAAATGTGTTTTCTCCTCTACATGTGATATGCGCCCAAATAAGAAAGGTGGTGAGTGGAAAGTGAAGTATGCTAGGCGTGGTTTTGTCTTTCATCAAGTATGCTATGCACCTAAAATGGAGTGTGAAGATGGTGGAATAAAATTGATGAGAGAAAATATTGCTAAGTGGTGATAAAAAAATAAAACATGTTAAGCATTGAGAGTCAAACATGTTGGGCATTCAAGGAAGATTTTCTAAGTGAAGTTGATGATTTTTCCTCACCACAGGCAAGATGAAGGAAGTTGAATAAAATTTATGAGGCAAAATTTTCAAATGATTCAAAAAATTTCTAAGGCACAAATATTTTCTTCCTTAAGAAAATACGCCTAGACTTCGAGGTGATAGAATTTTCCTAAAGTCGGAGTGAATTTTGCCAGTGATGAAGTCAGAAGATATTGGCAGTGCAAGAACAACAAAAATATTTTCAAGTCAGAGCAACAAGAAATGATCACAGGTGTTGAAGAGCAAGAATAAATTTGCTAAAAGTTATTTTTCCAAGGTGCAAAATTCAAGAAAATTAAATGAACCCGTTCGTTGTGCACCCATGAGTTCGACACGTTATGGAGAAAATTTTCTTCTGGGTATTGAAGATTATCGATGAGGAATGGATTTTAAGGTCTTCCACAGCTTGCCAAGGATTCTGAGGTAAAGATTTTAAATGGGTACCGGGTTGGTGAATTTCCTAAGGGAAATTTGAGAAATTTTCTAAGGCAAGGGAAGAAATGCTTGTGAAGATAAAAATATGCCTTGGCGGACGAATTTGAAATTGAGTGCCTAGATGATTTTTGATCAAATTCCTGATGAAAGCATTTTTCTCAAGTCTGAGCTGGATGAAATATCAGAAGTGAAGTGCGCCCAGGTAGAAGACAAGATGGGTTGAAAATTTGGCTAAGGCATGAAGAATTTGAACGCGAAGTTGGCTAAGGAAAACGATGAGCCCTTGAAGATCAAAGCCTGAAAATCAGGTAAGTAAGGTGAATTTATATTATGAAGTGTTCTAATGCTCTTCTCCTTGCTTGTTTTGCAGGAGGAACGTCGAGGCTAGGCGGTGATGGCTTAAGTGATGAAGCAAGTACTCCAAGACTACATTTCAACCTCGAAGGAAGAAAAGTTGCAGGAAAAATGGCTAAGTGTTGAGACTCAAGTGACAAAGAAGAAGTTGAAGGACAACGCCAAGAAGGAAGATCAAGAACAGTGCGAACGCGTTTCAAAGATGGAATCTTCTAGAAGGATGATGGACATTATGGCTCATTTATTACCCCACTCCTCTTGGTGGCGGTTTTTAGGGTGAATCTTGTTTAGGGCTGAGGTGGCACAATCTGGGCCATCCAGCCGATTGTAATCTGAGCCGTCCGTTGGACTTGGCCATCTATAAAAGGGGGAGTCCCCCATTTGTATCTCAGTAGACAGAGAGAAGATCAGAGTAGAATTAGAGTAGAGAGACAACTTAGAAGTAGCTTAGTATAGATTGATAGGATAGTTTGAAGGAGGGAAAGTTTTCCCTTTGAAAACTTTGTAAGAAATTGTTGTGAACACTCTCTCAATAAAAGAGTTTTTCATTGATGGTGAATTTCGTCTTTGTTGTGAGTAGCTAGCAAGGTTTCTTTGTCCTTCCGATTCAAATGGTAGCGTAAAGTAGTTCAAAGTAGTATAATTTTCATTCCATGCAAGTAGATGTCAGCTGTGAAATGTGGTGTTTGATCTAAGCAACTTCGTCTATCCATACCACTAGTGTATTTACTGATGGTGAATGCGCCTTGTGTGGTCAACTGGAAACGTTTGGGCCTAACTTCAATCATAGTTTGAATGGTGGTATGCGTCGTTGTGATGGTATCTTCATGTCAAATGGTGGTTTTAACATCTTTAGTCATCTCTCTTGAAGATTGCACCGACTCCGTGGAAGCTGTCCGAGGCGAGGCAAAGCGAAGTTTGGTTGAAGTTTGCTGAAGTTGAGCTCCATATCCCACGCCTTAGAGTAAATTAGAGCCTTCTTAACACGGCAACCATTTTAAATTCAGTACTTTCTGGTTAGAATAGGAAACCTGCGCTTCATAGACAAATCTTTCGAGCATTTGAATTCCCTTCCTCTGTGGCTGAACAATTCCCTAAGTCCCCCTTGAAATACCAGCAAATCACATTGAGCCAACTGAGCCTATTCGCACTGAAAGAACCTTGAAGTTGAACGCATGAACTCTCTTGCGATCTTAGCGTGCTGGATACTTTGATCAAGAGAGGATAGGGGAGCCGTTGGCGACTTTATTTTGCGTTGGTGCGGTCACGAAAAACTCATCAATAGGACCATGTTGCTACTTGAACATGGGATTGTAAATGCTGATTTGACAAACTCATTTCCTATACTTTTAGGAAGAGACAAATATGGAGTAGGAGAGGCTGTTACCTGTTTCAGCTATTGCATGATACTGTCACTCTTCCAAATTAACAGGATTGGTGATTTGTACCGAAATTTCATTGTTGTTCAGCTGATCAGGAGAGAGACAGGATCAGACATTTGCATGGAAAGATTGTTGATAGCTTTTTTTTTAAACCTTTTATAAGTCTTTGGTTAGTTGTTACTCACATGTAAACAATTTACATGGGGATTGTGAGGAAGCATCACCTTTGACATCTACACTGTCATTTTGCATTACTTGGGCTTGAATGGAGTATGTGTTATCCCTGTCAGCAATCTTTTTGTTTTGCAGTGAAAAGTCATTTGTCATATTCTCTTTTAGCATAACTGGTTGGTGACTAGGATACAAATAGGAAAGGGAGCAGATGAGGACATAGATATGCTTATTTATCATGTAAACAAACCAGGGATCAAGGCCAATGAAGGGTGAAAGAAGAATTTGGACACTGTGTTAGCTTAGGGGTCACCGTTAGAAATTTGAGCTTTGAGTTATAACAGTAATATCAAAAGTGTCATGATGATGCCATCAATGATGTTATAAATAATAAGATTGTATTGATGGTTTCCTTGGGTGTCTCAGGTTCTCTCCTAGTCTGTTTGTTTCCTTTTATCTAGTCTAAAACATAATTTTGAATCAGGGAAGATTTAGATGACAGAAAAGATTTAATCTAAGCATCTACACATTCTTTTTGGCTATAGGAGTTCTTATGTCTATGATTTTTTTTTAAAGGGTAAACGCCTTTGATTTGAAGCTATGAACTGGTGAGGTCACAAATGGGGGACCTCATCCCTAACATAAACTTTCAACAATAACACCCTGATGGGGTTAGAACCTTGGTGGCAAGAACAACAACACCAGCTTTAAACCATCTTACTATGCCAATACTGGCACTTATGTCTGCTATTTCTTAGCTAAAAGTTACAATTTATTGAATGTTGTACATGTTTAAATTCATTATATTGGTACCATGTGTTTAGCTTTTTAGTGCATGGTAGACAGATCTTGATGTTCTAAATATGGATATATTCATGAGTAGTATATTGATGAATTCATAGTAGTGAGAATTTGGTACAATGATCATATTTTTATAAATATCAATACGTATCCAAAGAAGGCTTCTCGTGCTTCTATTTAATAGACCATCTTCAAGTTGAACTTAATTAGAATACCACCACTGTTTTATCTTTGTTAGTCACAGATCCAATTCTGAAGTCTCTTAGAAAATTGCCATCTTGTCTTCATTTTTAATTTCTGAGATCTTAGAGTCATAGAGGTGTAAAGTGCTCAGATAAAACAACTGAATAATGATTTTCAATTTCTGTGCATCCATTGGAATTTTTAAACTTTCTAGAACATATTAACTTTTACTTCAGTGAGCTACTTACAATTCAAGTAAGATGCCAACTTGTAATACATCTTTTTGATGTATGTCTACTTCATCTTTTTGTTGCTTCCATCCTTCGCTAAGACCATTTTGGAAACTCTTTGAGTAAATTGCATGAAATAACTTTGGTAAAGAGGCAAGAGCTTATGCTCTATGACGACTATGGAGTCAGGACCTATGCCAAGTTTCATTTGGAGTAGAATAAATGGTATGATAGGTTCTTAAGAATAAAATGTGTACAAAGTAGAAAAGATAGCAGAAACGAAGGTTGCACAAGATAGCATATAGATATTAGTTGAGTCCTATCACAGTGTAATGAGTAATCTATTATGCTAGTAGTAATACAAATGCGTAGATTCAATGAATAAGGTTTTCTGAACTTCTTTGAAGATGACTTGGTTATAAAATTACAAGTTGAAAGGAAAATAGGCTTTGACTAAATTCTAAGACTGGATAGAAGTGTGATTACCTTTAATGTTATCAATAGAAGTGTGACTACCTTTAATATTATCGATAGATGTGTGATTACCTTCACTATTATCCACAATAATTGCCATAAAAAATCAAGCTAATGGCATCTGGTATTTATTAAAATCTTTATAAAATTGGTAGATGTAATTTTTTGAAGAGGAATTATGCAAGTATCTTATAAATTAACAACTAGGAAATGCCTTATTTTGTCTAGCAGGTAAAAGAATTTCATCCAGATGTTTATAAAGGTCCAAGCGATTCAAGTACCATTGTTCAACGTGTGATACAAGCATATGAGGTATCTTCAAGTTGACTCTTTAAATATCAGGGAGGGCTGTGTCAGATACTTATTGGAATTGTATTTAAACTCAAGCCCCTTACGTTCAAATTGATGGAAGAACTAGCTGACAATATGAGAGATGCTTTTGTCATGGAATAACATTAGATGTATTGTATGGTCATGCCTTTTTGTGAGGTAAATCTTGTGTTTGACCACAATAACCATTAACTGCAACATCTACTATGATTATGTGTTTCCTTATATGTAAAGAAAAATCTAAGGGTAAAGTGTTCACACATATTTCTGTTTTTAGATTTTTAAGTTGTGCTACCAAATAATTGTTTGGATATCTAGTTTAGTGTGTTTTGTCTTTTCATTGTGTATGGAAACTATGGATCACTAAAGACAAAGTATGTAAAATAATGCCATTACTTTTGTATGATGATGTAGTAGTTGATTATGATTTAAGTTAATTTTGGGGGCAGTTTTTAATGAGATGGTTAAGGACAATTGTCTCATGCACTGATTATCCTTCATGTTTCTATAAGGTGGCAATAGAAGATTGAAAAACTCCACCTTTTTTTTATAGTAGTAAGGTTTCTATTGCGGGCCCTTGACGATGAAATATTATTACAAAATAAATACAACAATTGTAATGAGCCTTGCTCAACTGACTTCAATTTTCTTCAATTTGCTGCCTTGTAAATTTGTCAAACTGTTTGTATGCAATGTTTTTGTTTGCTGGTTGGAAGTTTCAGTTTAAAGTTTGATGCTTGTAATGAATGCTAAATTGAAATGAAAGCTTGGAAAAGAGTACTACAATGTCTATGCTGATATCTAGATGCAATGCAATCACTTTTTGTATTTTTAAATGCATATAAATGAGAAACTACATGAATAAAATGCATCTACAGCCAAGATGACATTTTGTCGAACACTTGGCATGCATGCTATTAAGCTGAGTACAAATGATATTTAAATGCTCCATAACAACGATAATTGTTCAACTACTTATTTCTCCTTGATTGCAAATGAGTGTCTAATACAATGCTTATACAAAATGGCCAAGACTCTTGGCATTTACAATGATATCAGATTATGGTTTTTTGCTGATATGGATGCACACCTACAGCTGCAACAATAAACTCCTAATAAGCAATGAAGTAATGAACAAATCTTAAAGGAACCTGGTTGCTTGATGGCGTCCTTGTTGAGAGATGAAGAAGCAATCAAGAATCGAGCAAAATGACCACTTCATGAGCCAAATCGAATTTTCCAAGCAGCCGCCCCTGTAGCTGATGAATATGCAGATAAAAATTAATTTCCAGCTTCTAACAACCTCCAATCATCTTCAATGGAGTTGCCTAGGCCTCTTGCATCAAGCGCCTCCTTCTTTATGAGAAATCGATGCCCAAGGAGACCCTCATGAATAAAATTGAACTTCACTAGCAAGGTGACACATGACTGGTAAATTATATCAGATTGTAATGCCCTCCAAAATCGTCCTCTACTAGTATGAAGATGATGACTACATTCAGCAAAATGCTCCTCAATGCAAATTCGAATTATCATGAAGCTGCCAGCATGTATTAAACTTAGAATTTATATATCTACAAATCGACTGTAATGTCCCCTTCTCATCAGTGATTAGCATTGCAATTCATCAGTCTATTCCGGAACCCATAGACTGGAATGAGGTGAAATTAGGGTTTCTCGGTTTGGAGTTTGTGGCATTTCATGTTATTTACTATTTATAGTAAATACTAGTTTTTGGCAGTTGCAGTTGTCTATTCTCAGTTCTTCTCAGCTGGAGTAGTTGTTATTTTGGCTTGGTCTTCAGAAAGCTTTATTTGGTGAAAAATATTTAATTAAAGGCATTATGTTTTAATTCTCTGATGACCCCCCCCTTGGCCTAAGGTGATAACTTAAGTTGTTTTTAAAGTGGGGCCATGAAGGGTACGCCTTCATTAAAAGATTATTTATTCTTTATTGAATTATTCTTTCAGCTTAATTTTGGACGCCACCTTTTTGAGGATTAATATTTATGAAAGTTGGAAAAGAATTCAAAAGGTGTCTCTTGGCGTTTCTCATGGAATGTGAAGAGTTTTTTCAGTGTTCTATAAAATGAAGTCTTTTCTCCAGCTTTTGGTATCAACTGTTTATCATACCGTTATGCTGTCAAAATGACAATGGACATTTTGCTGTTGCTTCGAGGATGCTACCTCCTAGCCCTTTCATCCAATTTCGTGTTTGCAATATAACACCTAGTTGGCTACATTGCTGCTTCTCAACATCAAACTAGCAGATTGAGCATCAAGATTGAAGAATTTCTGGAGTAATTTCACAGTTTTGGTTTTTTGTTTCATCTACAGCTGAAGCTGATTTTTGTTCATATCTTTTGGAGTGATTTTAATTTTGTTCTGGGTACTTTGGCAAATCATTTGTTGACTCAAGGCGCCACCTTCCACAAAAAATTGGAATTTAATTCCAAACTTCTGATTTTATCTTGCATAGTCGATTTTTCAAGGAGGCCGTACCATTTGGATAAGCATTGGAGTTTGTGCCAAATAATCTGGAGTCTTTGGTGGCTGTTTTTGGATTGCATCTTGGTCGCCAAACCTCTAGGGAGCATTTGCAACTTATTTCTCGTCATTCGGAGGTAAATTGACAAACTTATGAGCATTTCATGAATTCACAGTTTGCTGGTTGAATTTCCAGAATTCTAATTTTTATATCAGACTGTTACAGTTTCCAGTTTTTGGTCTTATACTTCAGTACTTGAGTGCTATATCATTGTAAAAGTTCATACTTCATGTCTAAGGTTCATTTCCTATCATTGTAATTTGTAATCTGTAGAGTATAATTTTGTAAAGGTTGAGATTAAGCATTACTAATCCAACCAATTTTCAGTTCTGCAATTACTTATTATTTTATCATTAAATTACCCTTGGAAGGTTTACCGCCAGTGTGGATAATTTGTTTTGTAACTCTCTTATACCCACTTTCTTAGTGGAGAATCCCCACGGCTCTATGGATGCTCGCCGCAGCGGATGAATTGTTCTTAATTGTAATTTTTCCCCCCACTGTTTGGTGGTAGTGTGGAAATGTTCTTCATGGCTGGTTATCCGCCTATCAGTTTATAATTTCAAATTTCATCACTCCGTCATATGTTAGCACCTCGCCCTCAGTGGGATCTTGAGTGCACATTCTTGACGTTGAGTAGTTTTCATTTCAAGTTCAGATTTCAGTTTGATGCTAACGCTAATCCAGTTAACTATTGCTGGTTATGTTGTGTAATTCCTTTAAAAAAAATTGGTTAGCATATTTCAGTGGTATCAGAAAAGAAGACCCTGCCATCCTGTGGCATATTGCAGTTGGTTAACTGATGAGTGAAAGAGACACTAGGACATACACCAGAAGTTAGGCTAGAAATCAGCATCAGTTTCCGCCCGTCCCAGAAGCAGAGACCTTCTTAGGAGCCCTAAGAGATCTTGGTAAAACAGTGGAAGGTTCAGATAAGTCAGTGGAAGCAGTTGAACAGACAGTTGAAAAAATGTCAGACACTGTAAGGAGAGATAATGAAGAGAGGGACAGAGTTGAGAAGAATTTTGATGGGATGATAGACATGATGTCCCGATTATTATCAAAGTTGGACCAGCAAGCAGCTCAGAATATCATTCAGCCCCGAAATAACTCAACTGGAGAAAGCAGTGGAGTTAATGGAAATAACAATAATGGCAGTCCTGAGGTGAATAAAGGTGATAGAATTGTGGGTCAACATGTTGCAATTCATAGTGGGTCATCCTCTAGACCCCTTTTTCCTACCTTCACAACAATAGAAGAGCAGCAACCAGTTGAAGCTACACCAACCTTTGCTGATGATGCACATCAAGCTTACATGGAGTATGCTTCTTTACCTCTCGATTTGAGAGATGCTTGGACCTTTGATCAATTCATGAATCAAAGGAGTCGGAGAAATGGAGGGAGGAATGAGCAACGCCCTCCTATGGCACCTAGAAATGATTTTTACCAAGCATTGGGCAAAATTTCTATGGAGCATTTTGATGGTAGTAACAAGTGTACAGCTAGATCATGGGTTCAAAAACTTGATAATTATCTTTCTCTCAGACCCATGCCAGAAGGAGATGCTATAAAGTTTGCTACTTTGCACTTGGATGGGATAGCTCACGAATGGTGGACTCATGGGTTGGTCACTCTTGGCCATAACCTCATTCGTACATATGATGAGTTTACCAACAAGCTGAGTGAGAGATTTGATACCAAGGATCCTGAGTTGAGATTTAGAGAATTGGCTCAATTGAAACATCAAGGATCTCTAGAAAACTATGTGGCTGATTTTCAGAGGTTGTCAGTAATGGTGCCTAACATTACTGAAAGAAGACTTGTAGTTCTTTTTGCTGAAGGTTTAATGGAGCCTTTGAAGGGTTGGGTCAAAGCATTTGATCCACCAACATTAGATGAAGCTATCAAGAAAGCTAGGAGCATGGAGTTAGCAGCCCCAAGGCCTAAGTTTCATTCAAAACCATTCAGCCATAAGAAAGATAAAAAACCTTCTTCAAATCTGCCCAAGAAGTTTCCACCAAGGCTGTCAGAAGAGCTCAAAGAACAGCTTAGAAAGGATGGAGTTTGTTACACTTGCCATGATCCTTGGGTTAAGGGTCACCGTTGCTATGGAAGAGGCAAAGCAAATCGAATGGAGGGCTATTCTGATTATGGATTAGAATTTGATTCGTCTGATCAGCAATACGAATCAGCAAGTAGTGAAGGTGAAGAAGTTCCAAAAGACAAGTCCGAAGAGGTGGGAGATGGTAGTGCTTTCGCACAACTATCAAGTTTTCAAAAAAATGAATCTTTTAGGGTTCATGGAGTTGTAAATTCACAAAGGATAGTTGCTCTAATTGATATCGGAGCAACTCACAATTTTATTGATGAAGGACTAGTTGCTAGAAAAGGTTTAAGACTGAAGAATTTGATGGTTTCAAAGTAATGGTAGCTGGTGGTTTTACTATGTCTTGCACTAGGAAGATTCCTAACCTATCTTTGCAATTAGGGAATCATGAAATTAAAGATGATTTTTACGTGGTGGGTATAAGAGACACTGATGTTGTGTTGGGCATACAATGGCTGCGATCTCTTGGTGAGATCACATTGAATTTGCAAACTATGGAGCTGAAATTTCAGTCTAATGGAAGGAAGGTTGTTTTAAGAGGGATGTCAAATGGAGGCCCTCGAATTGTGTCCTTGAAAAGAATGGAAAGGCTGATCCGTCACGATCAGGTTGAATGGGCTGCTGAATGTATGGTTCTACCAGCTGATCCAGTAGAGGAAAAAAGACAATATCACCCTGATATTCAAGCCTTGCTTTCGAAGAAGAGCAAAGTCTTTGGAAGATTACCTCCTGGAAGACCTCCTGAAAGAGGTTCTGAGCATGTGATTGAGTTAGAAGAAGGAGCAAAACCGGTCATGACTACACCTTACCGCTATCCAAAGAGGTAGAAAGATGAAATTGAAAAAGCCATCAAGGAGCTGTTGGAAAGTGGTTTCATTAGACCAAGCAAGAGTCCTTTTGCTTCTGCAGTAGTGTTGGTCAAAAAGAAAGATGGCACAATGCGTATGTGTGTTGACTATCGCGCATTGAATCAGAAAACCATC
Source organism: Sequoia sempervirens (assembly GCA_007258455.2). NCBI lineage: Eukaryota > Viridiplantae > Streptophyta > Pinopsida > Cupressales > Cupressaceae > Sequoia > Sequoia sempervirens. The sequence goes on from VDFB02186644.1 coordinate 19,772, forward strand.
AAGAATAGATATCCTATCCCTAGGATTGATGAGCTTATTGATGAGCTCCATGGGGCAATGTTCTTCTCGAAGATTGATCTTCGTTCGGGCTATCACCAAATCAAAATGAGGGAGGAGGATATAGAGAAGACAGCGTTTAAATGCCATTTTGGACATTTTGAATTTCTTATCATGCCTTTTGGTTTGACAAATGCTCCAGCTACATTTCAATCTTGTATGAACAAGATTTTTAGACAGCAGTTGAGGAAGTTTGTGCTTATCTTCTTTGACGACATTCTTATATTCAGTAAGTCATGGGAAGAGCACTTTAAGCATTTGGAAGAAGTGCTTAGTATTTTAGAGGCGAAATGTTTGTTCGCCAAAGAATCAAAGTGTGAGTTCGGGTTGACAGAACTCTTATATCTTGGTCACATTATCAGTTCAAAGGGTGTGAAAGTGGATCCAGAAAAGATAAGGGCCATTCTTGATTGGCCAACTCCAAAGAATATTTCTCATTTGAGAGGATTTTTAGGGTTATGTGGATTCTATAGAAGATTTGTAAAAGGTTATTCTCATCAAGCAGCACCTTTGACAGATCTTACAAAGAAAGGAGCTTTTCTTTGGACTAAGAAGGCACAAGAAGTTTTTGATAAGTTTAAACAAATCATGAGTTCGTGTCTAGTGTTGGCACTTCCGGATTTTTCAAAACCTTTTGAATTACAGTGTGATGCTTCAGGTGAAGGTGTTGGAGCTGTTTTAATGCAAGACAAACATCCTATTGTCTTCGAGAGCTGGAAGTTGAGAGGGGCAGAAAAAACTTACTCTATCTATGACAAAGAGATGCTTGCCATCATGCATGCTTTGTCTAAATTCCGTCAATACTTGGTGGGAAGTAAAATTGTTGTTAAGACTGACCACAATAGTCTTAAACATTTCATGCGCCAAAAGGATTTGAATGAAAGGCAGCAAAAGTGGGTAAGTAAGCTCCAAGCATATGACTTTGATATTGAATATGTCAAAGGAAAAAATAATATAGTGGCTGATGCTCTTTCAAGAAGGCCTCATTTGCAGTCACTTTGTGAGCTATCAGCAGATTGGAAGGAGTTAATTGCTGCTGATTATGTTAAAAATCAGTTTGCAACCAGCTTGTTAGAAGGTCATTTGGTTGATGAAAGGTATAAGTTGGTTGATGGGTTAATTTATTATAAAGATAGAATCTTTTTAGTGCAAGAATCTAAGCTTAAAAAGAAGATTCTACAATCTTTTCATGATGTTCCCCTTGCTAGTCATCAAGGGATTTTCAAGACTTATAAGCAGATTCGTGAAAGATTCACTTGGAAAGGGTTGAAAGAAGAAGTCTTGAACTACATTAGAGAGTGTCCGATTTGTCAAAAAAATTAGAATGAACACTCTTATCCAGCTGGTCTACTTCAGCCTTTATCCATTCCGAATCAGAAATGGGAGAGTATTGCCATGGATTTCATCACGGGGTTACCCAAGGTGCAAGGACGTGATTGTATTTTTGTTGTGGTTGATAGACTAACGAAATTTGCTCATTTCTTTGCTGTTACTACTTCATTTACAGCAGCTCAAGTGGCTGAGTTATTTTTCAGAGAGGTCTTCCGTTTGCATGGGTTGCCTAAAACTATTGTCAGTGATAGGGACAGCAAGTTCCTAAGTGTCTTTTGGCAAGAGATCTTCAGATTGAGTGGGACAGTGCTTACTCCAAGCACTAGCTATCACCCACAAACAGATGGGCAATCAGAAATTGTGAATAAATGGTTAGAGGGCTACCTAAGAAACTATGTTTCAGGACAACAAAGAGCTTGGATTAAATGGCTTCATTTAGGAGAGTATTGTTACAACTCTTCTTATCACATGTCAATTAAGATGTCACCTTTTATGGCTCTTTATGGTTATGAAGCTACTAATTTTGTTGATTTAGTGTTTGATGATAGTAGAGCTCCGCAAGCTTTGGATATGTTACAACAAAGCCAGGACATCTTGAAATCTTTCAAGGAAAATCTGCAACAAGCTCAAAATCAACAAAAGTTATACGCTGATCAGCAGCGTGTTGAGAGGTCTTTCGAAGTTGGGGACATGGTCTATTTGAGGCTCCAACCATATAGACAATCTTCTCTCAAGAAAAGTGGTGCAGAAAAGTTGAAGCTGCGTTTTTATGGTCCTTTCAAAATCACCAAGATTGGTGAAGTTGCTTATGAGTTGGAGCTTCCAGCTGAAAGCAAAGTACATAATGTCTTTCATGTGTCTCGCCTCAAGAAGGCAATTGGACACAACGTGGTGGCTACATCAGAATTACCTCCATTGGATGAGGAAGGTCAGTTAGTGTTGATTCCTGAAGAAATCCTTGATACTAGAGAACGTTCTTTGAGGAGAAGGACAATCAAAGAATATTTGGTTAAATGGAGGAATTTGCCTATTGAAGATGCCACGTGGGAAGGTGAACAGATTTTGTTGCATCCATCTTTTCAGTTGCTTGAGGACAAGCAATTTCGAGGAGGGCGGACTGTAATGTCCCCTTCTCATCAGTGATTAGCATTGCAATTCACCAGTCTATTCCGGAACCCGTAGACTGGAATGAGGTGAAATTAGGGTTTCTCGGTTTTGAGTTTGTGGCATTTCATGTTATTTACTATTTATAGTAAATACTAGTTTTTGGCAGTTGCAGTTGTCTATTCAGTTCTTCTCAGCTGGAGTAGTTGTTATTTTGGCTTGGTCTTCAGAAAGCTTTATTTGGTGAAAAATATTTAATTAAAGGCATTATGTTTTAATTCTCTGTTGACCCCCCCCTTGGCCTAAGGTGATAACTTAAGTTGTTTTTAAAGTGGGGCCATGAAGGGTATGCCTTCATTAAAAGATTATTTATTCTTTATTGAATTATTCTTTCAGCTTAATTTTGGACGCCACCTTTTTGAGGATTAATATTTATGAAAGTTGGAAAAGAATTCAAAAGGTGTCTCTTGGCGTTTCTCATGGAATGTGAAGAGTTTTTTCAGTGTTCTATAAAATGAAGTCTTTTCTCCAGCTTTTGGTATCAACTGTTTATCATACTGTTATGCTGTCAAAATGACAATGGACATTTTGCTGTTGCTTCGAGGATGCTACCTCCTAGCCCTTTCATCCAATTTCGTGTTTGCAATATAACACCTAGTTGGCTACATTGCTGCTTCTCAACATCAGACTAGCAGATTGAGCATCAAGATTGAAGAATTTTGGAGTAATTTCACAGTTTTGGTTTCCTGTTTCATCTACAGCTGAAGCTGATTTTTGTTCATATCTTTTGGAGTGATTTTAATTTTGTTCTGGGTACTTTGGCAAATCATTTGTTGACTCAAGGCGCCACCTTCCACAAAAAATTGGAATTTAATTCCAAACTTCTGATTTTATCTTGCAAAGTCGATTTTTCAAGGAGGCCGTACCATTTGGATAAGCATTGGAATTTTGTGCCAAATAATCTGGAGTCTTTGGTGGCTGTTTTTGGATTGCATCTTGGTCGCCAAACCTCTAGGGAGCATTTGCAACTTATTTCTCGTCATTCGGAGGTAAATTGACAAACTTATGAGCATTTCATGAATTCACAGTTTGCTGGTTGAATTTCCAGAATTCTAATTTTTATATCAGACTGTTACAGTTTCCAGTTTTTGGTCTTATACTTCAGTACTTGAGTGCTATATCATTGTAAAAGTTCATACTTCATGTCTAAGGTTCATTTCCTATCATTGTAATTTGTAATCTGTAGAGTATAATTTTGTAAAGGTTGAGATTAAGCATTACTAATACAACCAATTTTCAGTTATGCAATTACTTATTTTATCATTAAATTACCCCTGGAAGGTTTACCGCCAGTGTGGATAATCTGTTTTGTAACTCTCTTATACCCACTTTCTTAGTGGAGAATCCCCACGGCTCTGTGGATGCCCGCCACAGCGGATGAATTGTTCTTAATTGTAATTTTTCCCCCCACTGTTTGGTGGTAGTGTGGAAATGTTCTTCATGGCTGGTTATCCGCCTATCAGTTTATAATTTCAAATTTCAACACTCCGTCATATGTTAGCACCTCGCCCTCAGTGGGATCTTGAGTGCACATTCTTGACGTTGAGTAGTTTTCATTTCAAGTTCAGATTTCAGTTTGATGCTAACGCTAATCCAGTTAACTATTGCTGGTTATGTTGTGTAATTCCTTTAAAAAAAATTGGTTAGCAGATTTCATCGACCCCAAGCAATGAGGACTCCAATACCAAAAATGTCTTCAACTCCCAGCTCTAATCGCACTTAGCAAAATTGGCCAATGGCCACAAATTTTGTATCAATGAAAGGTCTGAAGTATCCCTTCCAATTTGCAACCCTTCAATAGGCATTTCACTACATCAGTTATGCTATCAATGGGAGTTATCGTTCCCAAAGACAATGCTGATATACTGCAGAAACCCTTGGCTCCACAAGTGCTCATAAAATGCAAATGTCAAATACTGGATGTCTCCAAATGACCCCCTTAAGATCCTTCTATAATATTCCTGTGAGGTCACACACACTTGACTTTCCAATGTGGGATAAAAGAAATATTTTACTTTTTAGTGACTTTATGATATGACTTTTTATTTTAAGTCACTATATTAAATTAATTAAATATAAAGTTACATTTGATAATTAATTATTTCATAACCTTATAAAATAATTAATTTAATAATTTCTCCCTTATTTCTCCAATTAGCCTTTGGGAGAAAAAAGGCTAATTAATATCATCATGATGGCCCTAAGAAGGGGACATTACAGTCCGCCCTCCCTGAAATTGCTTGTCCCCAAGCAATCCCAATTCAGAGTGCTGTAAGATCTCCTCACTCTCCCAAGTAGCATCCTCCACAGGAAAGTCCTTCCATTTGATCAAATACTCTCTAATCACTCGTCTCCGCAAATGTCTCTCACTCATATCCAAAATAGCCTTGAGCACCAATATCAGCTTCCCCTTATTATCCAAGGGGGGCAAGGTCGTGGAAGGAACCATACATTGTCCTAACGCCTTTTTGAGGCATGACACATGAAATACATTATGCACTCTACTATCTGCTGACAACTCCAACTTGTAAGCCACCTCTTCCACTCTCCTAACGATCCTGAATGGTCCATAGTAGTTGTTGTGACCTTTTCACACATCGCCCCATTCAAGATGGGGACCCCCTAATTTTTGCTCCATTCCGGTCTTTTGGCTTGGGTTTTTCTCTCTCTCTCCCGCTCTGTCTCTTTTCTGATGTCCGCCTTTCGAGGGTTGTGCCCGTCAGTGAATTTAAGTGTGAAATTGACCAAGTCTGAGAATTAGGGTTTTATCTTTCCTGGTCAACCCAAGGTCGAACAAAGTCAGTAAATTGAAAATTGAACTTAACGTTGTTGTCAGCATGCTTCCAGCAGGCTCCCAGCAAATTTTCATCAGATTCTGAGGTACTTACTATTTTTAGTAAGTGTGAAATTCAGGGCAATCTGTCAGCATTTTTGAAATTCCGACAGTCACACAGCCTTCAGAACGCATCAGGCTACTCATATGCAAAATTTGAGCAAAAACAAGCAACTTACTATTTTTAACAGTCCAACTTCCGGCACAAATTTCAAGGTGCAGATGAAGAGTTTTCCTTTGCATGTCTGCATATTCCTTCTAGGTTTTTCAAGACCTTCTCGATGATATAACATGCAAAACGAGACGACCACTTTCAGAATTCAGCCTTCCGAGGCTATTTTTAGGGTTTGCATGTCAGGGTTTCTTTTGCATGTCGGATGATTCCTGATGGGTTTTTCGAGAGCTTCGCGATGGTGTGACATGCAAACGAAGATACTCACTCAATAAGGAACTTGCTATTTTTAGCAGGTGTGTCCCGGCGGCCGCTTCCCAGCAATTCAGAATCACGAGCTGATCGCAGTGCCACAGAAACGAGCGCAAACAGAGTTCATTTGATACGCATGCAGAACGAATTAGGGTTTCCAGCTTTGGGACCCAAAAAGAGACGTAAAAAGTCAGAATTTTCGAAAACCGGTGTAAACCACCGCGATCGGCATTCTTCAGGCTATTTGCTGGTGAAATTTCAAGTCAAACGGAGCACTTACTATTTATAGTAAGTCAGATTGGAAACGGGCTAAAAATAGTAAATTGAGTGCATGCGTCAGTGTCGGCAGTAAGGCCACGTGGTGAGGAGCACCTCATTCAAATTTCAAGTCGATCGGAGCAGTGGAGCTATCAGTAACAAGAGGTTACTATTTATAGTAAACCACCTTCAGAAACAGGCTAAAAATAGCAGGGTGACTAAAAGTGGCAGTGTCGACTTGACAACAAGGCTATGAGGATGCAGTGTGCAAAATTTCGAGTCGTTCCAAGCTTCAGAGGTGTAAAATTGAGAAGACTTACTATAAATAGCAGGGCATAAAATGCTGGCGAAAAACGATGAAAAAAGTTCTAAGTTTGGAGCTTCATCTAGTTGACATGGCAAAATGCGCCAGGTGAGTAAGGAAGCTCAGAAAAATTTCAAAGTCATGAAGCTCGTCCTTCACACAAGGCAAAATGCGCCCAAATTGGAAAAGTCAAAGAAAGTCAACGATTTTCATCCCTCTGCCTAGCCCAAATGCGCCTTCAAGCATATGCCAAGCTCAGAAAAATTCTAAGTATGGAGTTCATCCTTCACCTAGGCCAAAATGCGCCCAGGTTGCAAAAGTCAAAGAGAAGTCAACGAAGCTTATCCTGCAAGCATGCCAAAATGCGCCCACCTTGAAGAGGAAAAAGTTGAAAAAAAATTCTAAGTGTAAAAAATTCCACCACCCCCCTCAAAATGCGCCCATCCTCCTCAGGGGGTGAAATGTGCCCAAGTTGCAAGGAAGTCAAAGCGAGGTCAAAGTTTCTTATCCTCCTCCAGGGCCAAAATGCGCCCAAATGCATGCATGTGAAGACAAAAATGGAAGGCGAAGGGTCATCCCTCTTGCATGTCCAAATGCGCCAAGGTTGAGGTGTGAAAGATAAGTAAATGAAGTAAAAAGGTCAGTAAGTTCCTCAATGACGTGGTGAATACAAGGATAAATGATAGGCGTTATCCTCCTTCAAGCCTCAAATGCGCCAAGGGTGGTGGGAGTCATAAAGTCTTAGGGAATCTTTGCTAGGCATGTGAGGTAGTGAAGATGAGTATGGGGCGTAATTTTTGAATTTTCTCTCAAGTGTGCTAGGCACCAAGGGTGATGAAAGTGATGAAGTGTTAGAAAATTTCCTAAGGCATGCGAAGTGTGAAAATTTTCTAAGGCGTGGTGAAGAAATATGTGTGGGGTGTGAAAATAAAATGTCAAGTTCTAGGCGCCTAAAGTTATAAAGTGTTGGAGAATTTCCTAAGGCAAGGATGAATATTTCCAAATACGCCTAAGATGTTGAGTAAAGAAAAATAGAAAAATAATAAAATATCTCTAAGGCTTTAGAACTTAATTACCTTGCAAGTGTGGAGTTAAATACAAAATGGTGAGTGGCAAATCAAGTGCGCCAGGCGTGATAAGAATTTCTAAGTGAAGTTGATGTTTTTCCCCACTGGCGAGTGAACTAAAATTTTCTCTAAGGCAAATTTTCAACATGTGATGATTTAAAATATTTTCTAAGGCAAATTATTTTCTCTCTTAGAAAATACGCCTAGAGCTCAAGGTGGTAAAATTTCTCAGGGCACCGGCAAACTTTTCAGTGATGAAGTCAGAGGTGAATGATAATGAAAGATGAATTCGAATTTCTCGAACTGGAGCAACGGAGAATGATCACAGGCGAAGAATGAATTTAAAATGGTGAAAATAATATTTTTCTAATGTTCAAAATTCAAAAATTAAATGAACCTGTTCGTTGGGTACCCATGGATTCGGAGCGTTCTGAAGAAAATTTTCTTCTGGGTACTGAACATTCGCAATGATAGATGGATTTCCAGAGCTTCCGCACTTCGCCAACACTTTTCCAGTGAAGAATTTAATCAGTGCTCAAAATGTGAATTTTCCTAAGGGAGAATTTAAATTTTCTAAGGCAAGGATGAACAAAATGTGTTTTCAAAATGAATTTTCTTCGAATGATGAATTTGAAGTCAGTTGCCTAGATAATTTTGATTGAATTCTTCAAGGATGAATTTTCCAGAGATGATGAAGAGTTAAAATCGAATTTCAAGTGACAGAGTTCCGGCTGGTGAATTAAAAGGATGAATTTAAATTAAATTTTTTCAAAAACAAATTCAAAGATGCCAGTCAAAGTCAAGTTTCTAGAAGAGCAAGATTCCTGACGTCGAAAGACAAGTGTCAGAAATACCAGAGAGGGAGAATTCGAATTTTTGAAATGGAGTAGTGGAAGTTTAATGCATTGACTAAAATTGGCTCCTTCTAGAATTTGATTTTGAGCTATAAAATGAATAAGTTTCTCACTTGTTTTTACAGCTGAGGAAGTCGAATTTGCTCTGAGTGAGGATTGTTGCTTGGTGTTTGCTGAAGTTTAAATTTGGAGTCGCTCAAATCTGCAGTTGAAGGGGACGCCTTGAGTTGCTGGAGAAGTTGCTTGTGCTGAGAAGGACGACTTGAGCTTGTTGCTGAACTTTGCAAAATCTGAAGTCCAAGAGCTAAGAGGTACGACTTTGCTGGTGTAAGTGGCTGAAGTTTGATTCGTTGCTAAAGTTAAAGTTGCCAGTAAGGACGCCTTGAAGTAAAGTGAAGTTGCTGAGAGTTTTCGAAGTGTGAACTTGCTGATTGCTGATTGCTGATATAAAGTACGAAGTTATAAAAGTTCAATTGCTGATTGTAGTAGTGAAGTGAAGTCACTAGAGTCCACTTAGAAATCTGTTCTAAGTGTTGAAGTTCAAATTTATTGAAGTTCGAAGAAGCTGAGATGGCTGAGGCAAGGGCGACTAGAAAAGACAATGGTGCATCCAGGCAAGCTGTGATCAAGAAGCTGAGTAAGACGTTCATGCCAGAGTCAAAGTTTATTTCAAAGTTGGGCAAGTTGACAGATACCAACCTGGGCTCTGTCAACTTGGAGGCCTTCAAAAGCAGAATGTTGGGGATTGGAAGTCATCGGCCTTCGACCACTTCACACAATATTGTTCGGAGTGGGTTATATGCAGCTGTTGGTTTCCCACCAGCTATTCAGTGTTCGGAGCTGATAATGGAGTGTGCTAATTGCTACGAGAAAGAACACCGGTCGATCATGTCACTAGATGGCCAAGTGCTTGCCAATCTTACTCCGGCAGCTATTGGTGAAGCTTTCGGGATCCCTGTGCACAGGAACATGGTCTATAAATCTAGAGAACGAGCTGAACGGATGTATGCTTCCACATTCGAGAGATGCACGGAGACGATTAACACTCACTGGATGAGCACTCCCAAGCCTTCTTGTGCAAAGTTGCCAAAGCAGATCATAGCAGAGGACTTGAAGCAAGAGTACTGTGATCTCGTTATGATGCTGAGCAGGGTTGGAGGTTGCCCACAATCATTCATTTTTGAGCCCTGGATGTTTTACTACATCAATCTCGTGCTAGAAAGGAAGGACTATGTCAATTGGGCCGAGATGATCAGTGATAATCTACATGAGCAGCTCCTGAGCCTTCGAAGGACAAAGACCTTTTATATGAGCTCCTATCTCATCTATATGTTGGCACGGATGACGAAGTACAGGGGGATCTCTTACAAGGAGCCTGTTGGATGTGGCTCTCATCAGTTCAAGATATATGATGCTTGTCCACAGTTGCATTCGGCGAGCACAACTCACTTCAAGCGTGTCAACGATTCCTTCACCATGTACATTGCGGGATTGCTTCAGGAGCGGTTGCATCACAGAATCTCGAGGGATGCCCAAGAGCTAATTGAAAGGTATGGGTGCTGGTTCATACAGTTTCCGAAATTTTCTTACATTAGGCTGCAAGGTTTCTCATCATATCCATATAGGCTGCCTAAGTACCCAACAGATAGAGTTTTAATGTTAGAGATATCTAGGCAATTGCTTGCCTATGATAAAATTCAAAAGAAGAAGAAGAAAGGAGGGGTAGAATTCCCTATTGTCATGGGCAACTCGGATGAGGTGTGTCCCTCAATACAGGCAGCTAGAGAGGCTGAAAGTGAA
>VDFB02186646.1:0-23357 GCA_007258455.2 Sequoia sempervirens
TAAGATGTGGGTTTTGCTATAAATGCTGAAATATGTGAACCTAGAAGCTCAGATTCTGAATATTCTGCCGTTTTCCTCAACATGCGAAGAAATCTAAGATGAGAATAGAAGAAATTAGACAGAAGATAGAAGTTTAAATTTTGCTTCTGAAGAAAATCGCCTATGCTTGACCGAAATTCGTCAACACTTGCATGCAATGAAAATTCTGACTCTGGAAAAATGATCTTTTGAACACACTGAATTTGATGCTTAAAAATTGAACTGAAATCGCCCTCAGATCTTCTGTACTCATGAAAATCCGCCTTCACTTGAACTTGGTATGAAGAAATAATCGCGAAATATGACTTAAATAAAAATAATTGAAGTCTAAATTCGTACCATCCTCATGCAATAGGCGCCACCTCAAAAAATATTAAATTTAATCATGATTGGACCAGAAAATAATCCGACTCATCTAATTGGGGCTTTGAAAAAGGTAACTGAATGTTAAAAAAGGGCACCACCTTTAATTAATCCAGTTAACTCACCATGCAATTCAGTTAACTGAACATGCATGCTAAAAATAGTAACTAAAATAATCCCCCTCAAAGTCGAATATTTAAATATTAAAATAATATTTGTAATCCCACCTTTCATGGGCGCCTCTTCAACTTGAGTTCAAAAAGTCAACCTTTGACTTTAGGTGATTTTCCAGACTCAGTCATTTTAAATGAAAATTTGGATTTTCAACTCTCATCGGAGCCTCTATTCAAGCACTAACTCTGATTGACTGCCATCACTAATCAACTGGCTGACAGTTGCGTTGCAGAGCAGGACCAACTCTAATCAAAACACTCCTTGAGACTGCAATCCATAAAACTAAGATCAGAGACCTCAAAAAACCAAGCACCCTTTGCAAAAGTTGCGCTTCTTCTTAGACTTCATCAATTTTATTCCTTACGAAGGTAAATTTGACTCCCTCGTAACTTCTGCTTAGCAAAGTTTCAGGACTAGATAATTGGCTCACTGCGGAGCTGACTCCATTCCACACAACTTCAAGACAACACTTCATCAAATTTCAACATCTCATAAGTCAAAATCAAGGGCGCCTTTTTCAAAATGTGCTCCTTTTACTCTAGAGAGCCATTTTCTCAACTGGCTAAAATATCACTAAACCTCCGGCTACAGGCTGTTGAGTCATCGTTTGATCTGACGGAGATAGGCAACGGAGAACTAGACATAACACGGACAAGATGATCATCTAACTTCACCAAACATAAGACAGTTAAGGTCCCAAAAGCTTAGGTGCCTTTTGAAAAATGTGCTCTTTTGCTTTTTCCTCAGACCTTTCGACCAAGATTTAACCCCGAGTTCGTCTTGTTGTCCAGGCTTCTCAGCAACTCCGATTGACGTGCTGACGGATGCAACGCGAAGCTGGACTAGGCATGAAACAAACCTCAAAGGTGTCGTTTGATCTAAAACCTTCATCTGGACCCTCAAAAAGATGGGCGCCCCTGGCTTAGAGGCGCGCTTTTCCTTCGAGTGTTAGCCAATTTTTTGTTCTTCTTGTTACTCGCTAATTCTCCCATAACAAGAGCTAGACACGTCCTGCTAACTGGCTAGATAGCTCATCGCGAAGCTGACAGGATCCCGAACAAATGTTCTTGGAAGTGATAAACCTTAAAAACAAAATTTGGACCTCCAAAAGCTAGGGGGCCTTTTTCAAAAAGTGCTCTTTGCTCCACAGTTGGAAAAATTTGATGATTTTCATCTTGATTTTGAATTTTTCCAAAATTCTCCAGTATCTTCATGACATCAAACTGACTCAAAGTCCATACTTGAATTGCCCAAAAACAAACTTCTGACATCATTTAACTAGGTTTAAACAATTTTAAACAAAATGCCTTAGTGAAGCAAAAAATTTGGTTTGGGTACAACAAGCTGCTATGCCGTTTCAAGGAGAATTGTGGCTCTTGCCTTCATTCACTGCTTATTGTTAACTTTGTTTAAGGTTTGATTTGGGGATTGCTCCCTTTGTGACTATTGATATTTGTCTTATTTGTTTATTTATCTTTGGTAAATTTATTATCAATATTTGTATTAATTTCTTCTCAATATTATTTTTATTATTATGAGAATAGTAATTGCTCTTATTTTTTCTTTCAATATATATTATTATATTTTATATTATATGTTTCTTAAGATATATTGTTATTATTTATATTATAATAATATTTAAATTATTAGAATTCGTATTTTAATATTTACGATATTATCTTTCATAATTTATTTATAATATTATCTTTGTGATAATTATAATTAAATTACTAATGTTTATGTTTTACTATGTTTTTATGTTATTTAATTATTATCTTAATGTTGCGATTCCGGGGAGATGACATATTTCAATTGTAATTCTCTTATTTTCACCCATTGAATAAGTGGAGAATCCCCACTACTTAAGTGGATGCCTTCTGAAAAGCGGATGCTTGCTGTTAGTAGATGATTCCTCTTTTATTGTAATGTCTTCCCCTCACTGAATAAGTGGTAGTGTGAATTTTCATGGTTGGATCACCGCCTACATTTCATTTCCAGCTTTGAATTTCAGTTCAGATTACAACTAACGATCCCATCACCATAAGCTATCACCTCGCCTTCAATAGGATCTTGGTGAACTTTCTTGGTGAAGGTTACTTCCAAATTGGATATCTTTTGGGAGCTAATGCTAATCTCTAGTGTTGTTCTGTTTTTTTCTGATAAAAAATTGGGGAAAAAGCTAAGGGGCTTATTTCAGATTACTAAGAAGAGCAAAGTCTTTGGGAGTATACCTCCTGGGAGACCTCCTGAAAGAGGTTGTGAGCATGTGATAGAGCTTGAAGAAGGAGCAAAACAGGTTATTACAAATCCATATGTAATGTCCCCTTTTTGACGGAAACACCTAAACACGAATCTTCCATTCAAAGTGTTTCTCAAAGAGACATTGGTAGCGTTAAAGATCAATCAGTTTAGTGATAATATCAAATAAGAATGATCCTTCTATATAATTTCGTAAGTACAAAGGGGAGCTATTAACGTCTATCAAATCTCAAAGAGAAAACCATTATCATACTAGAGTTATAATCACCTATAAAGCTCAATAATTGCTGCAAGCATTATTATCGGCACAATCATATAAATACTTATATTCTATCTTTGATATGTATATATCATCATTTCTACATGAATCAATATTTATATCTTTATTCCTATAAGAATGCATCTATGCATATTCTATTTTGCTAACATTACATAAGTAGTGCATATGCTCCCTATATCATTATTCATATATATATATATATATATTATTGATGTCATATTATTTATTATCCAATTTATCTATATCGATGGGTGCATAAATAAACAACCATCATCCCTTACCTGTTGGTGGCGTACATATTTAATCCCTTAGAATGTTACTTACTTTCCTTTAACTCTTTCCTTCATTCGATGTCCTTCCTTCCTTTCAAGCTTCAACTAATTGATGCCTTTGATCACATTCGTTTTAATTAGTCAGATAACACTAATAAACTCGTTCTTACTAGAATGCTTAATCGGTCCACTCCAATGCATCTATCGTTCACCAGCCATGGTGGTTTCGTCCAGTGGTGGTGGTGTATGTCTCCCGTGATGGTGGCAGATGTATGGTGTGATATGCTGTTTGTGGCTCACTAATGTTATACGTTCGCTTCCCGAATCTCCTCTAACCTGCAGAGTTCATAGCCTTAATCTCTCGTTTCTGATATGTCTCTTATCCTGCTTACCACGGCTACCTGTTGATTGCCTTGGACGTCCAGAAGAGGACGCATGATGACCTCCGTGTTAGGATTGAAATCCACCAATGATTGGTTCCATGATGGAGGACACATTGATCTCCAACTTATATCTTCTGCTTTCTTACTTAATGTTGCCACTATAATCAATGGTTGAACGAACTATCTAAGATGACGAGTCAAGTCCCGATAACTATTCATCATTAATCCTTGCTTCATGCTTCATTTAGTAGAAACTCGTAACATCAGGGTCGTTGCTATATTCCTGAATGTACGGTGATATTGTTTCGGCCAATATCATACTTTCCTAAGATACTTTTGTTGCTATTACCAATGGTATTCTAGAGTGCCCTGAAGCCATACATACATCCCAACCGATGACAACTCGTCCCTATATCGGCGCTAATACATAAACTTTCGTAAGCATACATGATAGTTAAGTCTTTCTTCCCATATCGGGGTCTTTATACTCTCCCGAAGGTCAATGAAGAGTCACATACGTCCAGGGGTAATGACCTTTCAAGGTCACTTTAATTGGGGATTAAGCATTAATCGTGGCTTTCCAGAACTGTAGGTGAATAAAGCCACAATAATATTATTATTTAATATATTTTTATGATAAACGTTTATAATATTAATTTACTTTATCTGAATATTATTATTAAAATTAAATAAATATTTAATAATTTCAAATTATCTTAATAATAATAATAATTATTATTTGTTCAGGCTATATATATATATATTCATTATTAGTATTATTTGTATTCTATAATAATCATAATTGTCCAATAATAATATTATTTTATATTCATTTTGTATACTTTAATATTTATTATATCATAATAACATTTATGATGATTTTATAATTGTAATATTGTCTTGGACAATTACAATTATGCGATATCACAAGATTAATTATTTTAATTATGCTTCTAAACGACACAAAATCGGGGACATGACACCATACCACTATCCAAAGAAGCAGAAGGACAAGATTGAAAAGGCCATCAAAGAGCTCTTGGAGATGGGCCACATTCGCCCAAGTAAGAGCCCCTTCGCTTCAGCAGTGATGCTGGTAAAAAAAAAAGATGGTACAATGTGCATGTGTGTGGAATATTGTGCGTTGAATCAAAAGACCATTAAGAATCGATATCCTATCCCTAGGATAGATGAGCTTATTGATGAGCTCCATGGGGCCATGTACTTTTCAAAGATTGATCTCAGATCAGGCTATCATCAGATAAGGATGAGGGAGGAGGATATTGAGAAGAATTCCTTTAGATGCCATTTTGGGCATTTTGAATTCCTTGTCATGCCATTCGGTTTGACAAATGCTCCAACAACTTTTTAGTCTTGTATGAACAAGATCTTTAGGCAGCAATTGAGGAAGTTTGTGCTCATCTTCTTCAACGACATTCTCATATTCAGCAAGTCATGGGATGAGCACCTCAAGCACTTAGAGGAAGTGCTTAGTATTTTGGAAGCAAAATGTCTGTTTGCTAAGGAGTCAAAATGTGAGTTTGGGATGACGGAATTGCTTTATCTTGGCCACATCATTAGCTCAAAGGGTGTAAGAGTTGATCCAAAGAAGATTAAAGCAATTCTAGATTGGCCACCTCCAAAGAACGTGCCACATTTGAAGGGATTTTTGGGATTGTGTGGTTTCTATAGAAGGTCCATGAAGGGGTATTGTCATTTGGCAGCCCCCCTCACTGATCTTACAAAGAAAGGAGCTTTCTTATGGACAGATAAAGCACAGGGAGTATTTGATAAATTGAAGCACATTATGAGCTCGTGTCCCGTGTTGGCTCTACTCAACTTCACCAAGCCTTTTGAGTTGCAGTGTGACGCTTCAAGTGAAGGAGTTGGAACTGTTCTCATGCAAGAAAAGCATCCCATTGTCTTCAAGAGCAAAAAATTGAGAGAAGCTGAAAGATCATATTCAATCTATGATAAGGAAATGCTTGCAATCATGCATGCATTGGCCAAGTTCCGACAATACTTGGTGGGAAGTACGTTCGTGGAGAAGACTGATCATAAAAGTCCTAAGCACTTCATGCGCCAGAAAGATTTGAATGAGAGGCAGCAGAAGTGGGTGAGTAAGCTTCAAGCTTACGACTTTGACATGAGTATGTCAAAGGAAGAAACAACATAGTGGTTGATGCTCTTTCCAGAAGACCCCATTTGAATTCTTTGGTGGAGCTTACTACAGATTGGAGGGATTCAATTGTTGTTGATTATGCTAAAAATCAGTTTGCAACCAACATTGTAGAAGGCCATTTGCAAGATGAAAGATACCAGTTGGTTGATGGTTTGATCCAGTATACGGGTAGGATCTTCTTGGTGCCTGAATCTAAGCTTAAGAAGAAGATTTTGCAGTCTTTTCATAACATTCCCCTTGCTGTTCATCAAGGATATTTCAAGACTTACAAGCAGATCCGTGAAAGGTATTCATGGAAAGGAATGAAGGATGAAGTCTTGCGCTACATAAGGGAGTGTCCTACTTGCCAGATGAACAAGAACGAGCATTCTTTTCGAGCTGGTTTGTTGCAGCCCCTGCCCATTCCTAATCAAAAGTGGGAAAGCATTGCAATGGATTTCATCACAGGGTTGCCAAAGGTGCAAGGGAAAGATTGAATCTACATTGTGGTGGATAGAATGCCCAAGTTTTCACACTTCTTTGTTGTCACAAGTTCATTTACAACAACTCAAGTAGCTGAATTGTTCTTTAGAGAAGTGTTTTGTTTGCATGGGCTGCCACGGAACATTGTAATTGATAGGGACAGCAAGTTCCTAAGTGCTTTTTGGCAAAAAAAATTCAGATTGAGTGGTGCAGTGTTCACTCCAAGCACTACTTATCACCTGCAAACGGATGGCCAATCGGAGATTGTGAACAAATGGTTGGAAGGCTACCTCAGAAATTATGTTTCGGGGCAGCAAAGAGCTTGGGTAAAATGGCTTCATTTGGGGGAGTATTGTTATAACTCTTCCTATCACATGTCAATTAAGATGTCTCCATTCATGGCTCTTTATGGTGATGAAGCTACTACCTTCGTAGATTTGGTGTTTGGTGATAGTAGAGCTCCTCAAGAGAAGGATATGTTGCAGCAAAGCCAAGACTTCTTGAGATCATTGAAAGAAAATCTTCATCAAACTCAGAATTAGCAGAAGATGTACGCTGACCAACAACGTATTGAGCGTTCATTTGAAGTAGGAGATATGGTTTATTTGAGGCTTCAACCCTACAGACAGTCTTCTCTCAAGAAGAGTGGTGTAGAAAAGCTCAAGCCACATTTCTATGGCCCATTCAGACTCATTAGGAAGGTTGGTGAAGTGGCATATGAGTTGGAGCTTCCAGCCAATAGCAAGGTGCACAACATTTTTCATGTGTCACGCCTCAAGAAGGCGTTTGGGCACAATCTGGTTGCTACTTTAGAGTTACCTCCATTGGACGAAGAAGGACAGTTGGTGTTGATTCCAGAGGAGATCATTGATACTAGGGAGCGATCTTTGAGGAGAAGAACAATCAAAGAGTACTTGGTGAAATGGAGGAACTTGCCAATTGAGGATGCAACGTGGGAAGGTGAACAAATTTTGCAGCATCTAGCCTTGCAGTTGCTTGTGGACAAGCAATCTCGAGGAGGGTGGACTAATGTCCCCTTCTCATCAGTGAGCAATGCAGTGACCCGTCAGCCTATTCCGGATGCCCGTAGGCTTGTTGGAGGTAAAATTAGGGTTTTTAGTTGTTTGAAGGTTTTTGGCATTTTTGGAGGTTTGCACATTGCAGTTTCGAGATTTGGTTTGCGGTTTCTTTCTGGGTTTTTAGAGAGCTTCACAATGATATGACATGCAAATGCATTGGGCAACTTTTCAGAATTTACTATTTTTAGTAAGTTCTATTTTTGGCATTGCTCCGGTTGGCAACAGTTCAGTGGGCTTTCTACTTCAGGCGGGGCAGTTGAGTATTTTTGGATTTGGCTTTTCGAGGTGCAATTTTGGAGAAATGAATTATTTTAAGTCATTAATGTTATATTTTCACTTTGACCCCCCCTTGGCCTAATGTTATGATTTAAGTTGTTTTAAAAAGGGGCCCTTGAGGGTGGACGCCTCATCAAGAGGTAAATTTAATATTTCTAAGGTTGATATTTCACTCTTGTGTTTTGGATGCCTAAAAGAAGGAGAGATAAATGTTTTAAAAATTAAAATATTTGCAAGATGAGTTGGGCGTCCCTTTTGGAGGAAGTTGAAGAGTCACCTCAAACTCCATAAAAAATAGGCCTTTGCTCATTCACTCATCATCCATTACTTATTACATCGAATTGTTTTAGGCTATGGCTTCAAGGAGTGCATACCTCCTAACAAGGACTCAGTTTCATGTTTGAAAGATAACACCTAGCTGATTATGAAACTGCTTCTCATTCAGAGAATGCAGATTGAGCATCACAATTGATGTTTTTGATGATTTTGTCAGTTTATAGGTTACTGGTTATTGTAGTGCTAAAGGAGATTTTCAATCATAAGTCATTGTGTGACTTTTATTTGCTTTTGGGTAGTTGCTCATTTCTTTTCTATGTCCCAAGCGTCCCTATTTGAAAAGTTTTGGATTATTTAGAGGAGTTTCTGATTTTATCTTGAAGGTCGCCTCTCCTGGGAGGTCGTACCATGCATGTAAGTGTCTTGGGATTTGTGCATAAATTGTTAGCAGGTGTTTGATGCTGTTTAGTGGTCTAGACTTGGGTGCCTTCCTCCTTAGCTTCATTTGCAATTTATTTCAGGTCATTTGGAGTTGTATAGACGGAGTTGTGAGCATTTTGGTGTGTTTATGTTTGCTGGTTTGAGTTTACTGTTTGCTGGTTTTTTATATCAGATTATTAGAAGTTCTCTTTTTGGCTTGTAATTCATAGTTGAAAAGCTTGAGAAGTTTGGAGAACCATCTAATATCATTTTGTAGTGATTGGACATTCATAACACTTTGTAACTTGCAGATTATTTTCATTGTAAGGCTGAAATCAGTAGTAGTGATTCAGTCATTTATATTTGTGCATTTACTTTGTGAATTTAATGCAAACACTTGTAACCACTGGTTGGTTTACCACCAGTGAGGAGGAAAAAATAATTGTATCTCTCTTTATTCACCAACTGAATAAGTGGAGTATTCCCATTGCATATGTGGATGCCTGCTGAAAAGCAAATGCCTACTGTTAACAGATGATTGTACTTTCAGTTCAGTTTGTTGCTAACGATCCCCGACGCCATATGCTATCACCTCGCCCATATTGGGATCTTGGTGAGCATTCTTGGTGTAGGGTTACTTTCAACTGGCATATTTGGTTTTGCTAACGCCGACGAGTGAAATTGTTGTGAAAAATTGAAAAGAAAATTGTTGGGGATATCTCAAATTCATCCTAGAATCAGATATTATATTGAATCATTGTAGACTTGTGCAAGGTTCAAAATTTTGTCCCTTAAACATTTGGAGTTGCTGCTGAACCCAACCTAGGCAATTATGAGGCTTTTGTGGAATTTCCAACACAATTGTAGAATTGGGAAGGTATGTCCACAAATTTTGTTAGCTTCTTGACCTCAAATAAACCCTAAATGGCATTCTTTATTCTTGAAAACCCTAAATATTATTCATTATTTTCATTTTCTGTGTTTAATGAGCTGCAAGCTTGCACTGACAAGAAAGAAAACCTCGAATGTTTGACATAAAAAACATGCTGCAGGAAAAGTTTGAGTATTCACCCTTCGTCATCTATTTGCTGCTCATCAACCATAGTATTTAGCAACGAATTTCAGGCCCCTTGCTGCTTGAACCCTAAAAATTATTCGTTATTTTCATTTTGTGTGTTTAGTGAGCCACAAGACTGCACTAACAATAAAGAAAACCCTCGAATTTGACAGAAAACAACATGCTGCAGAAAAAGTTCAAGTATTCACCCTTTGTCATCTATTTTCTGCTCATCAACCGTAGTATTTAGCAACAAATTTCAGGTCTCTTGCTGCTTGAACCAACCTCAACCAACAATCATGAAGTAGATATTTGGTTCATTATCTCTGGCGCTCAATATGAGTTTGAGTGCACTTGACCTTAGATACTCACACAAATTTAGCATGTACAATTTTAACATGGTTCAAACAAACATAAAACCAGGAGCAACCATTCAAGAGTTAATGTCAAGTTATTAAAAATTGTATTGTATTGTATTTTTCTACTCAAGAGTTAAAACTTGCATTGTTTGTATTGTATTTACTCGAAGTATGTCTTCTATATTGTGTCACTAATTTATATACTAAAAGTATATCTTGAATAGAAATATGAGCTTGAAAGGAAAATTTAAAATATTAAACTAAATTTTTTGTATGATAATTTAAATTTTAAAAACAGTATATAAATTTAAATTAAAAATCATGTTGGAACAATTGTTCAATGTTTGTTTTTCAAATTTACTGTAGAGAATAAAATGGCAGCCAACTCTAGCATGATTGGCCAGCCCACCTTCAAAACCAACCTAAGTTCACCTTTGTGGACGCATGTACAAATGATACAAGAAATTCCAGGTGGTGAGACATTTGTTTGGATATGCAATGCATATGATCAAAGATATACAAGCTCATGGAATTGGGTGAAAGCCCATTTGTGTTTCATTCCTAGCATGGGAATCAAAGGCATGTCCAAGAAAGAACAGTGCATCTATGCCACATCATCAAATAGCAGAATATATCAAAGAGCAAAAAGAAGCAAATCAAGAGCTGCCCTTAGAATTGGGCATCCTTTGAAAAGAGGAAGGGGGTTATGGAGGCCCCTTATTTCTCAATCTCATAGTGTTGTCCCTAATGTTGTAGTAAAGAGCCAACCATTCTTGGGTAGAAATGAAGAAGAGCATCTTAGTGTGATGTCATGTCCCCGTTTTAGCTGACACTGTTTGTCGAGGAGTTAGCCTATAATTTCGATCCTCGTAGGCTGACAGGGTGTGCAGAGGATCATTGGAGGCAGTTACTCGGTGTTTGGTAGCTCCACTTTGCAGTTGTGTCAGGTTGGGCCTTCGCAGAATCTTCCAGAGAGCTTTTTCAGGAACTTTCTATTTTTAGAAAGTTAGGTCAGGCGGAAGCTGCTATTTCAGGCAGGGCACCTGGTTCAGCCATTTAGCTCAGAGTCGACCCAGTTCAGCAGTTTGTTGATCAGACGGAGAAATAAGGAGTATTTGATGATTTATTAAATATTTAATATTTTGACTTTATAATAAAGTCACTTTATTGAAATATTTAAATATTTAATTAATTTGGCAAATTATAAAGTATTTCTTATACTTTATAATATTGAGTTAATATTTGATAAGTGAATAAATTATAATTCACTTAAAAGGACGCCAATTAATTATTGTTTATTTCTCCTAAGTTCTAAAGTGAGAATTAAATCATTTAATTTAAATGATTAATTAAAAGAGCATTGGGTCGAATTTTATTGAAGAGAGTATATATTTTGCAGTCAAGACAAATCGAACCATCATGAAATGTTATTCTAATTTGTCTTTTGCTCTGAGCATTGGAGTTTGCAAACCCTAGGGTTTCCGGCAAACGATCGTTTCTGGAGAACGAAAACTCTTCAGAGATTAGGCAGACTGAGGCTGTGAAATACCAGTTTAAGCTTGCATCTGGGTGACTTCATTCAGGAGTTACAGATTGGATTGATTGACAGATTCATCAGTGATCAGCAGAGATATTCATCTTCCTCTTGAGGCGATTTCATTCATTACCATTCATCAGTGTTTTGGCACGAATCTCAAGGAGCCGTACTTGTCATTTATTTCTGTACTTGGCCGTACCAGCAAGGCCGTACTTTCTTGTCTCTGGAGAATCGCCTTCCATCTTCAGGTTCTGGTCAGTGGACTTTGGGCGCAGTGGTTACTGGACACTTTTGCATTGGTTTTCGAGCTCGAGATTCCTCCATTAATTTCTGGCCGTACCCTCAGCATTCATTACAGCCGCCATCATGAGAAATCAGGTTTTTCATCAATAAATTTATTGTATTTCATTTATAGCTCCATCTTTATCATTGTAATTGCTCTGGAAATTAAATACATTGAGGCGCCTATCATATCTGAGCATAAAATTGCAATATTGAATTTATTTAGATTTTTCTGCAATTTCTTAGTAAAATCGCAGCATTTATTATTTTGTCAAAAACCCTCAAAAATACAAAAAAACGAAAAACTTGCAAAACAAACAAAAATCCATCAGTGTTTCAATTTGAGAACCACCAGGGTTCTGACAGTGGTATCAGAGCACAGATCTCCTGCCATCCTGTGCTTTTTCAGTGCTTTTTCAGAATACAGTGTGCTTTTTAGCGCTTTTTCATGAACAGAGATACCATTCACTACATTAAAGGTGTAGGGACAGGCAAAGACGAGGATTGGACAGGTCCACCTATCCCAGAAGGTCAGACAGTGTCAGGGGTGCTTGGTATTCACAGATCCAGTTCTGACGGTAGTGAAAACAGTGTTGCAACCCTAATGGCAGAACGTGAGACTTCCTCAGAGACTCGCAAGGATCTAGGGAAGGCGCATGCAGAGGGTGATATCACCGAGGAGGAGTTTAGACGGAGGCACGATAATATGATGGATATGATGTCTCAGCTGATGGGTACCATTAGACAGTGTACGCCCACACAGCCACACTACATTCAGATTGGACAGACAAGCGGGACTGCACCAGTGGATCAACCATTGGCATCAGGTACTGGAGCAGCCGTCCTTGCGATCTATGGGGGGCGTGGGGGGCCGGGAGCCAGCCCTACCTTCTTACCCGAGGGGAGACTCCACCCACAGAGACTCGAGGCCCGAGCATCGGAGTCACATCATCGGGGAGTTCGACCTGAGAATGGCATGTCATTAAGCGGACTTGAATTCCATAAGGTGATTATCCACTTGAGAATGCATGAGAACTGTGACATTTCACGAGTTTATAGATGTCTATAAACCCATAGGAGGAGGTAGATTCGACCGTAGACCCCCTCAGCATCAGCAGCAGCAGCCACAGGTGAACAGGGATTTACAGTATGCTGTGAGCAAAATTACATTGCCATATTTTGATGGATCAGAAAAGACATCAGCGAGGTCTTGGGTCCAGAAATTGGACAATTACTTGTCACTTAGGCCTATGCAGGAGGATGAGGCAATTAAATTTGCTACTTTACATCTGGACGGAGTAGCACATGATTGGTGGCACCACGACATGTATACGTTAGGCCATCATGCAGTCAATACCTATCAGGAGTTCACCAGCAGACTGATAGAGAGATTCGATAAGAAGGATCCGGAACTGTATTTCAGAGAGTTGGCTTAGCTCAGACAGACGGGTAGTCTGGATGCATACATTGGCGAGTTTCAGAGAGTGGCAGTCATGGTGACAGGGATTTCGGAGCGGAGACTTATCATACTATTCGTTGAGGGTTTGGCAGAACCCATGAGAGGTTGGGTCAAGGCGTTTGATCCTACTACACTTCAGGAGGCGATGCGGAAGGCAAGGAGTATGGAGCTTGCTGCTCCGAAGAAACAATTTCAGCCTAAAGCAAACAACTTACCTGTCGAGGAGAGTCAGACACCAGTTGCAGAACCAAAAAGGAAACCAGTTGCGAGAATTGATGATGCAACTCGGGAGGAATGCAGGAAGAAACAACTTTGTTATTGGTGCAAAGCACCCTACAACAAGGAGCACGATTGTCCTTTGAGACCGAAAGGCAGAGCCAACCGCGCCATGTGGGTTTACTATGATGATGACGAGTCTGATGATTCAGACCAGCAGGTTGTTTCAGAACATGCGGAGGCAGGGAATGCTTCTACGGAGTTTGGACCCGATGCCAACTTATCCCCGTTGGTATTATCTACTAGTGTACGGGATGACTCATTCAGGTTTAGGGGATCAGTGGAAGGACAGCGATGTATTGCTATGCTCGACACTGGAGCTACACACAATTTCATTGATGAGAGCTTCGTCAGCAGATGTAGACTCCAGACAGAGGATTTCGCTGGATTCAGAGTTCGGGTGGCAGATGGATATACACTCACTTGCACTCGACGGATTTGTAATCTCACTCTCATGTTGAATGATTATGAGTTGCAGGCAGATTTTTATGTTGTCAACTTAGGAGGGATGGATTTAGTGTTGGGTATGAGATGGTTGCAGGATATCAGTGTGTTCACCCTTAACTTGCCTAAAATGGAGATGAGATTTGAGGTACAGGGCAAGAAATATGTGTTGAGGGGTATTACAGATGGCTGCCTTCGTTCTATCTCTCTCGTTAGTGGGAAGAGTGAGAAGGTAAAGGAGGATTTTGTGCAGACCAGGCATGGTTATGCTCAGTACCCCGGGGGTTCTGAGGCGGTCGTTTGGGATCAGCCCAATGGTTTGGTTCCGTTTGTGACCAATCCATTGTTTGAGACAGATGTTATATCTTCATACGACAATCCACTCTTTGAGTTTGATGTGGGTAACCCACCTGACCTTGGTCTTGAGCAGAGTGATGATAGCGTGTGGAATCCTACTAGTGCACTAGGGTTTCAGACTCAGCTCACGGAGGAGTATCACAGTGTGTATATGGTGCGGAGTGCGTATAGCTTCGTGATTAATCCACATGTACACAAGTTGTTTCAGGTGCACCGTTCTAGCATGCACGTGCTTGATATGTTGAATGATAGTATATCTCGTGCAGTTTTGGGGGGTAAGTGTTGCTTGTCGTTTGACTTGCCTCCCTCTGAGTTTCTTGATCCTATGCCGGACCGCACTGAGGTTAATGGGGAATGGTACTCTATTCTTGCTGATCAGTTGTGGGAGTTACAGGAGTTCGTTGTGGCCAACAGGAACATTGTCCGGTACTATCCATGGGATCCAGGTGGTGCAGTGCAGCTGTATTTGCGGAGATTGCTTGAGGACAAGCAATTTCAGGGAGGGCGGACTGTCATGTCCCCGTTTTAGCTGACACTGTTTGTCGAGGAGTTAGCCTATAATTTCGATCCTCGTAGGCTGACAGGGTGTGCAGAGGATCATTGGAGGCAGTTACTCGGTGTTTGGTAGCTCCACTTTGCAGTTGTGTCAGATTGGGCCTTCGCAGAATCTTCCAGAGAGCTTTTTCAGGAACTTTCTAGTTTTAGAAAGTTAGGTCAGGCGGAAGCTGCTATTTCAGGCAGGGCACCTGGTTCAGCCATTCAGTTCAGAGTCGACCCAGTTCAGCAGTTTGTTGATCAGACGGAGAAATAAGGAGTATTTGATGATTTATTAAATATTTAATATTTTGACTTTATAATAAAGTCACTTTATTGAAATATTTAAATATTTAATTAATTTGGCAAATTATAAAGTATTTCTTATACTTTATAATATTGAGTTAATATTTGATAAGTGAATAAATTATAATTCACTTAAAAGGACGCCAATTAATTATTGTTTATTTCTCCTAAGTTCTAAAGTGAGAATTAAATCATTTAATTTAAATGATTAATTAAAAGAGCATTGGGTCGAATTTTATTGAAGAGAGTATATATTTTGCAGTCAAGACAAATCGAACCATCATGAAATGTTATTCTAATTTGTCTTTTGCTCTGAGCATTGGAGTTTGCAAACCCTAGGGTTTCCGGCAAACGATCGTTTCTGGAGAACGAAAACTCTTCAGAGATTAGGCAGACTGAGGCTGTGAAATACCAGTTTAAGCTTGCATCTGGGTGACTTCATTCAGGAGTTACAGATTGGATTGATTGACAGATTCATCAGTGATCAGCAGAGATATTCATCTTCCTCTTGAGGCGATTTCATTCATTACCATTCATCAGTGTTTTGGCACGAATCTCAAGGAGCCGTACTTGTCATTTATTGCTGTACTTGGCCGTACCAGCAAGGCCGTACTTTCTTGTCTCTGGAGAATCGCCTTCCATCTTCAGGTTCTGGTCAGTGGACTTTGGGCGCAGTGGTTACTGGACACTTTTGCATTGGTTTTCGAGCTCGAGATTCCTCCATTAATTTCTGGCCGTACCCTCAGCATTCATTACAGCCGCCATCATGAGAAATCAGGTTTTTCATCAATAAATTTATTGTATTTCATTTATAGCTCCATCTTTATCATTGTAATTGCTCTGGAAATTAAATACATTGAGGCGCCTATCATATCTGAGCATAAAATTGCAATATTGAATTTATTTAGATTTTTCTGCAATTTCTT
Organism: Sequoia sempervirens; assembly: GCA_007258455.2. NCBI lineage: Eukaryota > Viridiplantae > Streptophyta > Pinopsida > Cupressales > Cupressaceae > Sequoia > Sequoia sempervirens. The sequence continues at coordinate 16,003 of VDFB02186646.1, forward strand.
AGTAAAATCGCAGCATTTATTATTTTGTCAAAAACCCTCAAAAATACAAAAAAACGAAAAACTTGCAAAACAAACAAAAATCCATCAGGGTTTCAATTTGAGAACCACTAGGGTTCTGACATGTGAAGAGAACAAGGGGCCATTAAAGAGGTCAATTCAAAATAACATTAGAGAGACCGCTAATCATACTGTTAATGCAAACAATTCATCCTTCAATGTTGTTTGATCACTATTCACAAGATTTGCTAAGAAATGTAAATGATGCTCCACAAGGGTACATAGGTCTAGGTTATGAGAAGGTGTGCAATGCCTTATTGGCTTTGAAGGTAAAAAATACACAGTTCATTGGATCCTTTCAGGAATTCATGGAAACAAACGGAGCTGTCCATTGTTTCCAATGGATTGAAGGATGGCTTGTTGATGATTTGAGTTGTGGTGCTCAAATTGTTGTTGGTTAACAAATGATGTGTACTTGTTTCTTTTAATAGTCAACCTATTTTTGCATCTAATGAGTGTTTGTGCTTGCCTTGAGCAATATTGATATCTACTCTTCAAAGTTTTGATGATTTAGATGTCAACATAATGATTGACCTTTTGATATTTTCAAAGAAGATGATGTTAAATTGTCCGAAAGTGATTGGATAGAGATTATTCATATTGGCCACTTGCTGACTGGTCATTTTTATGTAAAGGTCATGTTGAGGATGGCCCTTTCTAATGGATTTTGTAATGTTCCCTTTCTTTGGGTTTCCTTATTTGGCAGTTGGACTTGGTGCTATCTTTTAGAATCCTTGTATGCATATTTAGAGCAGTATATTGATGTTTCCAAAGAGCTTTCTGGGTTTTTTCTGGGTTTTCTCTGATCCTTGATGGGTAGTATTGCTATTTTTGGCAACTTACTATTTTTAGTAAGTTCTAGTGCACATCAATTTGGGCCAATTTTGAGTTTGGACACACTATTTTTAGCAACTTGCTATTTTTAGTAAGTGCTATTTTGGGCACCTGGTCTTGGCATCAGTACAGTGCTAGGTTTCCAATTTCGGCAGTGGTGAAGTTAGTGTTTTTGGAGTAATATTTATTTGTCTTTATTCAAATCTTCTAAAAGGTAATTTCATGACTTAAGTTAAAGTTCAATTTTGACCCCCTTGCGCTCAATGCCTAGGTAAGAGGGTCACTTAAGTTGTTTTTAAAAGGTAAATATTATTTCCTAAGGTGGACGCCAAGCTGAATAAGGGGATGACTCTTGGATTTCATGTTATGCCCGCTGAATAAGTGGATGTTTACTTTCATGTTGAGCTATGCATCCCACTGCATAAGTGGTTTTGGACGGCTAGTCACCTGATGCTTTCATTTCCTATAATTTGTAATTCCCACTGAATAAGTGGATGTTTCCTTATGTTTGAAGATTTCATACTCACCCCGCTCATACTCACCCTGCTGAACAAGTGGTTCATTTCAAGAGTGTAGCATTGTAACCTTACCACTGTATGCTCTCACCTTGCCCACATCGGGATCTGAGTGATCAGAAATTGGAAGGGAGGTTACATAAGTTGATCATCTTTGATTATTGGCTAATGCTAACAAGTTATGAAGTTTTGAAAAAAAATTAAGGGTGGGTTATTACAGATTTTTAATGATTGAGTTGTAGATAGCCCATAGATGATGACAATTGTAAGTGAACACCATAGATTGATCACATCAATTGCAGCTTCTTCAGAGTGATAGTAGTTCATATATATATGAGATGGTACCTTCATGATCGATTTCTTCATGAACAAGATCATTCAGTTGAGTATCTTGTGATGAGACACTAATTGAGTCTCTTGATTCTAGACATTGAATTTTGATGATTATAAAAATTGATTCTAGATTTTTGAATGGAGATGGTCAATATGATAGTTCCTGACACATGATTTTGCATTGAGCACCAAAAATGAGAGTGACTCACCAATGGTCAACTTTCAAGTTGATCATCTCTGAATGGTGATTGAAAGTCGAAATTCATTGTTTTGGGAGATAGCTCTAGACATAAGTTGTCAGTTCTAGTAGGGGATCAGGTACAAGTATGCCGGTACGACAAAAAAAATTTCTTGGGTTACTACTCCTTTTGATTGAATATATGTAAGCTACCGCTTCATGTAAATATCTTTGGACCTTTGAATAGTTTTAGCTCTTAAAAGCATTCAAGCTCCTTGTAGACACATTAATAATTTTTCTTAGCATTTCCCTTCTTGCATTTCATGTTTTATCTAGCCTTCAAGGCGTTGTGTAATCATATGTATTGAAACAATTAATGAAAGACCTTGTAGTTTCTACCTTACTCTTCATCTAGAATTACTAGTAATGGTTAACTGTAGATAATTGTGCTTCTCGTATATAACTATAAAGTAATCATATGTATTGAAACAATTAATGAAAGATCTTGTGGTTTCTTACTCTTCATCTAGAATCACTAGTAATTGTTAACTGTAGATAAGTGTGCTTCTCATATATGATTTGCATCATATAATAAAAGTTTGTGCTTTCTCTCTACTAAGTAGATAACTTGTCCACTTTATTGGCACATCACCTCATTTTCTTTCTATTTTAGTATAATCTCTAACGCTTTTCTACAATAAGAAAGAAGGATTAGTAAGTACATCAAGATAGAGGAGTCGACCCACTCTGGACATGCTAAGGAAGTTGTGCTTGAGCTTTTGGGTATGAATTTGGACTGATAAATGCAATTAAAAAAATTTGGTTCACCTAATCAACAATCTTTGAATAACTAGGGTTCTCTTACCCTAGTACTTCTCCATTGTTAGACAAGCTACTTTTTGAGTCCCTTTGACCTACTTTAGGTCATCTTAGGAAGTTAATATAATTTCTTTTTTCCTTTCTTACTAGATAGATTTTCTTGCTAACATTATAACCTCTAAAGATTTAACACAATATCTTCTGCATTTTGGATGGATACTACTTTTGACATTCCAAGGCAATAAGCCCTGAAATCTACTAATATCAATATTCAACATCAAGGGCATTAGTGTCTAAGTGTTTCCATAATCGGAATCTCTCTTTACCAAACCAAATATAAACATGTTTCTGTCTGCTGGGAGATTCATCTGAAACAAATTTCTCCATTTTAAAACTTACAAAATAGATGATGATAATCAGAAGCCCTCTTTACCAAACCAAACATAAACATGTCTCTTTCTACTAAAAGACGCCTCAGAAATAAATTACTAGGTTTCAAAGCTTTAAAGATAAATAATAATAACTTATCAGTGCAACATGCAAAATATTATTAACTGCAAACAACCTATACCTTGTTTGATCTTTGGCAATAACTTCATAATCTTGCATTAAGTTAGTCACTATCCTCTCCTCCAAGTAACAAATATGACACAATCTCAATGAACTTCTAAACATTACATTAATCTCTATGTTGAGATTGGAAATTACCCATTTCCTTGATGATCACTGTTGTGCTGATGATCTACGTCAAAGATTGTGTCAGCTAAACCTCCAGTTCTTCGAACTACTGGAACCTGAAAATTATACAACTTGTAAAAGAAAATTTAGAAACATCGACTACAAAGTTAATACAATGTAATTAGGAAATTAGTGATAAAACATAGCCATGCCATTTCAATAGCCATATTTGGGCATTTGAGGCAATCAAGCTCATGAGAAGGTTCACTTAAATGAGTTTAAAATACAAACAATGAGAATGAGCTTACAAAGATCATTATAATTCACAAAGATTTTGTGTAAATTGTTAAAGCCATAAAATTCCTCAACAATCATTTGAAAACTATTGTGAAAAGTATGCACTAACAGAAAAAAATATTCATGCAAGTCTAAAAGGAGAAAATTGAAACTTAAAAAAAGATCTCTTTATTTTAATAATGGGATCTTTGGTTATCTACTATTTTAAATAATAAATGCTGCAACCCCAGTTAATAAGGAACTCTTGATATATTTAGGGATGGAAAGTTTGCATCTTATAAAAAATTTCTAGTTATAGACTAAAAGTTTCCTGCTTATAATTTTTAGATAGTAAAATAAACCAGATTTTATAATAGTTGTGTATAGTGACAATGTGATCAACAATTTTTTTTTCTTATTTTGTCATCCATGACACTGATTAAAAATCAAGTTGTGTATGTCTTGGGGGAATTTAAGCTCTAAAGTCAAATAAATACTTGAGCCTTTTTTAGGGGTTACTATTTGCCAAATTGGTTCAAAATGATTTTGGCATTTGATGGGTGAGCTCAAGTCTAAGAATTCATAAGCCCAAATTTGTGACTAATCATAGTCACCGAGCATCTTCAAATAATTTTCTCCCAGAGTCCCCTTAATGGGGTCATGCTCAATTCCGAAACAACATACAATGTGTTTAAACAATATAACTCCTAATAGGAACTGATTTAATCTAGGGATTCTCATGTGAGAAGCAAGATTCTTTTAAATTTTCCTATTCTTTAATGCAAAAGTTCCATAAGGAACTCTTGATATGCAGCACAATGTTGAATAGATTGCATCTTAAAAATATTTCTAGTTATAGAATAATATTGCTTGCTTATAATTGGAAAGTAATATAATAGACCAGATTTTGCAATAGTTGTAGATAGTGATAACATTACCATTCAAATTCCTAATAATCCTCATTTGTCATCCACTGCAGGAATTAGAAATTACATTAGTTATATACGCCTTTGAAGAATATAAGCTCTGAGATCAAATAACCACTAAATCGATTTTCAGGGATTACTGTTTGGCAAAATTGTTTCAAAAATGACATTAGGCATCTGATGAGTAAGTTCATGGCCAAGAAGCCATTTTGCTGATAATTGCAATTAATCGTATAGTCAGCATGCATCTTCAAATAATTTTCTCTTGGACTACCCTGTATGGGGTTCTACTCAGCTCTCAGACAAAATAAAATGTATCTAAAGTTTAAAAATCAATCTCATCATATGAACCAATTTAATCTAGAGATTTTTATGTGAAAAATAAGATTTTTTTAGATTTTTCTTGTGTTACACAGGGACAGTGCATCCCCACCCCTCAAACCCCCATCCCCATCCCCATCCTCATCCCCTAAGGCATTTCAAGGACGGGGGGACGTCCCCTAGCTGTTCCCCCCAAATCTGGAAAATGCAGAAACATCCCGAAACACATCCCCAAAATCGGGGATGGCAACAAACATATAGGGGATGCCTGGCCATCCCCAAGGCAACTGTGAACATCTCAGACGTCCCCTAACCGTCCCGGGGACAGCTAGGCATCCCCTGTTGAAAAACAATTTTTAATAATGTTTTTAAAAATAATTGTTCATAACATCAAAAAAAGACTGTTAAATGTAACATGACAGCATTATAACAGCAGCAATAAATATATCATGACAGCACTATAACAGCAATATAAGAACAATTAAATTAATCATGACAGCAGTGACGGCAACAACTATAGTATAACAGTAATAAATATATCATGATTCAAATTCATAGTTAATAATATAAGTTATTTAACAGTGAATATTAACAGAAATAATTTGGATTTCTGAATTCAATGTTTCATTGTTCAAAAAAGCATCAAAATTAAAAATTCTTCATATGGTATTAGAGTGCAAAAGAGATTAAAGGTACATTTGCCATGGTTTGGTACAGTGTGGTATTGTGTGAGAAGTACAAACAAACAATTTTGTTTTGGAATGTGGTTGGCATGAAGGCTCCTATAGACGTCATCCAACATCATTTTAACATTGTCATGTTATATTGCTGCTGTTATACTGGTGTTATTAACTTGTAGAGATTTGATTCTCTCTCTCTCTCTATCTCTCTCTCATATACATACATACCTACATACATATATATATTTTGCCGTCCCCCTGCTGTCCCCGAAAAATTGCCCTCAGATTGTCGTCCCCAAAATGCCATGGAACATAGGATTTTTCCTATTCTTTAATGGATTTGCAAACATTCCATAATTTCTTCTTCACTTTCCTTGCATGGATTATTTTCAAAGGATCAACATGAAATTCAATTAATTTATTTTGATGTATCTGAAATATTTAAGTTACTGCTTTCGATATGGGTGCGAGTACAAGTACCGGAACCTGATATGGAAAAAAAAATCCTTGGGTACGGGTATGTTCTAAATTATAAATTATAAAAACAATGATACTCATAATTGCCAATAAATAGAATATTTAAATACCTCATATTCATAATTTGCAAAAATAAAAATACTCAAGTCTTAAAATGTCATTACTCAATGAAAATTCAAAATTACAATGAATATCTAGTAGTCTTCATATTCTTCTTCATCAAAAGCATCAAGGTCAACATTTGGTTCAATTTCATTTGAACTACAATCAATTGGAGTGCCACCCCCACTAGTTGTGTCACATGCAGAAGCTACCTCATCTATAGAGAAGTCGACAAGCTATGCAATTGTAGCATCTAAATCAAGACACCCAAGACTTAGATCTCAATTCTTTGTCATGACCTCATTGTATTCAAGTGTTTTATGCTAAGTAGCCGAATCGGGTACGGGTACGTGGGTACAGGTACGGGTACGGTACGCGGGTACGGCGATTTTTTTTTTTTTTGGTGTGGGTACGTTTGGGTACATCCGTACATAAAATGTATAAAAATCATAGATATAGACATATTTGCAGCCTAAAAAAGTAAAACAAGAAGTAAATTTAGAATACCACATATCATGCATTATTGCATATGCTAAACAAAACTTAGAACTACCATAAATATAACAAATCTGAAATACCATTATACTAAATTAATTTGATATCAAATTTTCAAAACTTGAATGTTACGATAGGTATATAATTATATCGAATTCATTGTTCGTTGGTTCAACATTTAAAACAAACTCAAAGTAATAGTTAATACAATTAATGATAGACATTATATGGGTCATTAGGAAGATTAAGAGCAACATCATCATTGACATTAGATGATCTAGGTAAATTAATAGAACCACATGCAGCCCCGCTAGCACTCTCATTGGAAGCATGCTGGATATTTGACTCCACAGTGTCAGAAAGTAAAGATTGTGTGGCAGCTGAAAAATCCAAATCAGTTCGCTCTGGATCTACATCCCACAACCTCGTGCCTCCTTCCTTATACTCATTCTTTTTATGAGTAAGAAGGCGCAAGTTGGAATGCACATAAACAAGCTCTTCCGCCTTACTTGCTGCCAATTGGTTGCGTTTCACTGAGTGGATAAAGGAGTATGTACTCCAATTTCGCTCAGCTGAAGAGGAACTAGCAACCTATTGAAACAAAGTGAGAGGAACTTATAATTATAAAGCTGTAAATCAAACTTTAAATTTGAAGTTAACCATT